>CAIGRR010039529.1:0-28680 GCA_903798365.1 Fraxinus sp. 1973-6204
AATAAATAATTTTATTCTGTAAATTTTCGGGGAATTACAATGGTATCATGTTGATCCATTCTATCTCTACATTCTCCAAATACGACATTCCTCCGCTCGAATCGTTGTTGTATGGCTCTCATCGTGAAGGCTTGATTGTCACCTTCTCTCTAGATATCAATTCTTCTTTATTAGACATCCTAATAACTAGAATTTGTATGCCTCATGTGTTTGCACACGTGTTTACAATATAATGTGGAGTTGAAAGACATGTTATATGTGGTTATGAAGGTAGAGAGGCAATTAAAAAGAAAAGAAGCAGCTAGGTATTCTTTGGGTTCTATCCTTCTTAAAAATAGTGGGATTGTAATAGAAGTGATGGGGTTAATTCAAAGGTTAAGACCGAACTACCAAGGAGAAAAGAAAAAATAGCTAGCAAAAACCCAAGGTGGATTCCCAATCTCTAATGAATAGGGACTCAAATATTTTAGTTGCTTGGGACCATGACACATTGCTTTTCAATACCCAGACAAAATGGCAATGATCTTGTATGATAATGAAGAAGTGGTTAGTGATTGTGATATTGAGTTAATATCACTATCACTCACCACTCATACAATCCATATTTAGTCGTACATTGATACCAAATGATGTGAACCCAGATATCAATAGTAACTACGAAACCCACACAAGATTGAATCACAATCCCAAGGAAGTGAAATTCCCGATTTGAAGCTTGACCCAATAATTATTGAATCAAGGAATCAAAGTTATAAAAGAACTTGACCCCCCTTATAATCATAAAAATTATGAACTTACTATGAAATGGTTAAATGCCACAATAATGAAATCCTTGATAAGTTTGAAATTAAGTTCAATGAAGAACAAGAAGAAAACAACTTTTTTTATTTAATCTCTCAAAAATGGTTAATATTTAATGAAAAAGAATGAGGCAATGAGCCCTTTATAAAGGGAACTCGTAAAAACATTAAGCAATTTGAAAATAATCTAAAAGTTACCAAAACAAAAGATTTCTAATGAAATTAAAACAACTTATAAAAGCGGCCCAGAAATTGCATGTGTGGCCACGTAGGGTACTTTTTTGCGGCCGCAAGAAAGATTTGTTTTCTTCTCAAGTGGAGATTATGTGCAAGTACGACCACACCAATTTTAGAACTATGCGGCCGCATGGTTTGCTGTGAGTTCTTCTTTTTCTTCACATGAATCAAGTTCAACAATTGGGGTTTTTCTTTCATGCCCAACATGAAACCTAGTGTTTTGCTGGTTGCAATTGAAGTCTCGGCCATGTAGCTTGAACAAGTAGTCACATGGCTTCCTTAATCTTCTTTGCTCGTGATCTCATCATTGATCTTTCTTCCACAATCGATGGATCCTCGCTAGCTTTTGTCCCATGGTTCTCATCATTATTAAAGAGAAAAGGTGAGAGGTGTAAGAGAGAGAAAGTAGGAGGTTGAAAAATAATATTTAAATGATATATATACCCCTCGATCACCTTGCTGTTTATATAGTATACTGAAACTAAAGATCATAAATCCATAGTCCAACATATTTATCCTGAATTTGTAAAAATATATACATGCTATTTCAAAATTCATACAGGATCTCCAAAATATAATACAACTGAAGTCCACAAAATAACCCTGCAGGTCATCATCCATGTACATCGGAATCTGAAATCCTGTAACAGCTCCACAGCCAGCCATGCCTTCTATGAAGTTCCATGCTCATCTACAATGCAAAAACTAAATACGGTAAGGCTCAGTAAGAAAAAATCATGCATGTTATGGGTATGCGTAATAATGGTATTTGACCCCATGCTATTTACTTTGAACCTTATGCTAAGGATGTATCATGCTCAAATATTCATCAAAATCAACTCGAAATCATTGAAATCATTCATTAGGCCCTTGACCCACCTACTATGCACCAAATAGAGCTCTGCACACTATCAATATCAATAATCAATAATCAAATGACCAATATAACATCGACACCGACGATGGACCATCTTCTTGTGACCACTAGAGGCTTATCCCCTAACTATCCCTATGATCACCCCAGAAGTATCCTACCACGTAGAGCTAATAATCATAATATCACAAAAGCATAGGCGGGTGGTCCACCCTCCTGTGATCACCAAAGGCCCATCTCCGATCTACCTTTACAATCAACCAGGAAGTATTACCCGTTGTGCCAAAACATATCACATCAGCATGCCTCACATGCCTCGGTGCCCTAGTAGTAGTCAATAAGATATTTTAAGAGGAAATCTCAATTTTACAATCATGTTGTGCATGCTAGATTTTCAACCATGGACGTATGGCGTGCATGAAGATGAAAACGCTCATGAATGATATACTTAATCAAAACCGATGTCAATATATTCCGAAATCACATACTCAATGATCATACGTATCATATGATATGCAATAACTCCCGAGGTAAATACCGAGGCTCTATATGTTGATACTTTTGATACTAGTAGAGCTAACATTGTATTTTTGTTACTTGTAGATGACTTTGGAAAGAAAAAATACCCTACCCCTAACATGGCTTCTATCTTGAGAGCCACTTCTGCAGTGAGCTCTCGATATTTGAAGCCATCTTCCGATGCTGCCAAGCATGTTAGATGAAAGCTTGTACGCTTCGGCAAGGAGCATACTGAGAGGAGGTGGACGGACCAATGGGAAAGTAGAGAAGCCCTAGAAAAAGAGGAAGCTATCCCATGCCACTAGCTTTGCTTCTAGGACATTCAGCACATCAAGTGACCCAGTGGCTATGCTGGCCCTACCCCCACCTCTTGCCAAGCTGATGTAGTCTTCCTTTATTGCTACAAAAGCTCAAAAGGCCATATAGGCGAATGAAGAAGTTGAGAAAGAGGTAGAACAGACCTCTAAGGTGGTGAAGAAGACACCGGTGATGAGAACCCTAGGGAAATTGTGGAGGCTTTTGACTAGGCAAGACGAGTAGATTACCCCGGTGGTAATGCATATGCTGCCACATGAAGTCTAGGATGCCATTGTAAATTCTACAAATTTTGTGGCCACCTGTGATGCGGTTGACCTCACGGAGACCCTAGTAAACCAGATTTCCATGGTCGAAACTTAGAGAAAGCCAACTTAGAAAATGCTGGCCTAAATGATCCAAATGGGTGCTTAGAGACCCAAATAAGACACCATATATAAGAGGCTGAGTAGGCCAAGGCTTATGTTCAGAAGGCGGGTGAGGAGGTAGTGAAGGACTACATTGCCAACTTCCACTTGAAGGAAGTGTATTAGCGCTTCGGCGCCTACTTGAGGTGGTTCGCCTATGTCGAAGTGGTAGACATGGTAGGGGAGCTTTATCCAAAACTTAATGCTAGTTGAAAGATGAGCTCTTGGAGGGGCTATCTCAGACCCCAGCTGATGATGCAGTTAAAGTAGATGAGATCAAAGTTGACCAAGAGAAAACACTTAAGGATGAAGCTTCAGGCCAAGAAGCTATTCCTATTGAAGCGCTTACTACTGAAGAGTCGGACTCCTGCTGCCTCTAGTGTAGAATGGGCTTTTTAAAGTTATTTACTATGTAATGGCTGAGGCCTTCTTTTCTGCAGTCTTGTCATCAATGAGTTATACAGACCAATCTATTGTCTATCTTTTCCTTAATGAAATGCTTATCCACTTCCACGTGTTTTGTGCGATTATGGAGAATGAGATTATGAGAAATTGAAATTGTGCCCTTATTATTACAGTACAACCTTATAGGAGATGACTTCTTATCCACATCATCTCATAAATCCCATGAGCTATGGCTCTAAACTCAACCTCCGCACTGCTTCTAGCAACACGTTCTGTTTTTTGCTTCGCCACATAACCAAATTTCTACCTACAAACAAGCAATACCCTGAAGTAGATCTTCGATCCACTATGCTTCCAGCCCAATCCGCATCAATATAGGCTTCAATTTGTAGATGTCCTCGAGATATAAGTAGGATACATTTCCCTGGTGTCCCCTTTAGATACCTTAGAATTTTGTAAACAACTTCAAAATGCTCCGGTCTGGGCAAATGCATAAATTGACTAACCATACTCACTGAGAATGCTATGTCAGGGCATGTGTGAGACAAGTAAATTAGTCTCCCAACAAGTCTCTGATAACGCTCCTGATTCTTCACATTATCAGCTTTTGTAGGCTCCAGCTTTACATTAGGCTCTATTGGTGTTTCAATAGGCTTGCAACCTGACATCTTGTCTCATCAAGTAGATCAAGCACATACTTTGGCTGATTTGCAAAAATACCTTCTTTGGACAATATCTCAAATTCTTGATCTCAAATTCTTTAGTAAGTCTTCCCTTTAACTTCTCTAGTTCATTATAATCATTCCCAGTCTGCACAATATCATCTACATACACAATTAAGATGGCCACTTTCCCTTTCTTTGAATGTTTATAAAACATAGTGTGATCGGCTTGACTTTAAGTGTATCCAAAACACTTTATCACCTTGCTAAACCGCTTAAACCAAGCTCTAGGAGACTGCTTGAGTCCGTGTAAGGATTTTTTTAGTTTACACACTTTCTCAGCTCCAAAACTTTCTTTGAAACCTGGTGGAGGACTCATGAACACTTCCTCTTCTAGGTCTCCATTAAAGAAGACATTTTTAACATCCAATTGATGTAGAGGCCAATTGGAATTAACTGCAAGGGACAACAAAACTCTAATTGAGTTTATTTTAGCTACCGGGGCAAAAGTCTCTTGGTAGTCTATCCCATAGGTTTAAGTAAAATCTTTCGCTACAAGCCTAGCTTTATATCTCTCAACACTTCCATCAGCTTTACTTTTTATTGTAAATACCCATTTGCACCCTACAACTTTTTTTTTATCTCTCTGCAATTCTACTATCTCCCAAGTATCATTTTTTCTCAAGGCATTCATTTCTTCAAACACTGCCAATTGCCAACTCGGTTGATCCAGTGCTTCCTGAATGTTTCTAGGCACCACAATCTTTGAAATATTTGTAGTAAATGCTATATGTTTGTCAGACATGTTATTGTAGGTGACATATTTGGCAATAGGGTATTTGGTGGGGTTCCCTATCTAAAGGCAATGGGAAGATCGAAATAAGGGTCCTGTGTAGGAATAACTAGGGCTGGCTCTAAATTAGGTTCAGGTACTGTTATTTTAGAATTAGGAATAGAGTATGATGGTAAACTTGGATAAAAAATTAGAGGAAAAAAAGAATTTATAATAGTAGGAATAGAAGGAGAGTTACCTAAGACACTTGGAAGGCCATCGCCCAGGGCTTTCGTTTGACCATGTGTTAGGGTGATCAACTGGTCTCTACCTTCTCTAGGGATATTTTTCCTTGAAAAAACTACAAGCTCAGGATTGCTTCGATTATTTTCCATTCGTAGTATTTTTTTTTTCTGACAGACCAATTTCAGATTTGGATTCAGTGGGCTTAGTTTCCTTATTTAATATTTCTACTGATTTGAGAGGAATATCAAGAATTACACTAGGCAAGGGTTCGATAATTTCCCAAAAATTTTGTTCCACTAATTTCTCTTCCTGAAGTAAATTTCTGGTAAAATATGGGGCATCTTCCATAAAAGAAACATCCATGGTTGTGTGAAACAGTTTTGTAAGAGGATTAAAACATTTGTAACGCTTCTTATTAGGGATATATCCCAAAAAAATGCATTTTTCCACCCTTGTGTCTAACTTAGACCGTGCCCTATTTGAAATGTGCACATATGCGGTGCAACCGAATATTTTCAAAGGTAATTCAGAATTGATTCGAGATTCTAGAAATTCCCTTTTCAAACATTCCAACGGAGTGGTGTACTACAAAAATTTTGTGGGCATTCTATTTAATAGATATGATGCAGTTAGAATGGCATCACCCCATAAGTATTTTGGAATATTCATGCAAAACATCGTAGCCCGTGCTACTTCTAACAAGTGCTTATTTTTACGTTCTGCTATTTTGTCCTGTTCAGGGGTGTCTGAACATGAGGATTGATGTAAAATACCTTTTTCAGTTAAAAAGGTTTCCAAAACTTTATTAAAATACTCCGTTCCATTATAAAATCTCAAAATGCTAATTTTCATTTGAAACTGGTTTTCAATCATTTGATAAAATTCTTTAAAAATGATTTCTACTTCATATTTTTCCCGCATTAAATAAACCCAACAAAGACGAGTATGGTCGTCTATAAAAGTTACAAACCATCTTTTTCCTGAAATAGTGGTTACCTTTGAAGGTCCCCAAACATCACTGTGGAAAAGGTAAAATGGTTTTGATGCATGAAAGGGTCTAGGAATGTAAGGTTTACGTTTACTCTTTTCCAATAGACAACTTACGCATTGAAATGATAAAGGATCAACCTTTTGAAATAACACTAGAAACAAATGTTTTAAATAAAAAAAACTAGGATGGCCCAATCTACAATACCAAACCATTATTTGATCACGAACGGAAAGAGTACTAATACTACTCAGTCCTTGAGCAATTTTATTACTAGGTAAATTATCCTCGAAATAATAGAGACCATTGATCATCCTAGCACTACCAATCGTCTTTCCCGAGTTCTGGTCCTTAGAAGTACAATGGGATTCATAGAAGGTAACATAACAATTAGAATCTCTAGATAATTTGCTGATAGACAAGAGATTACAAGCAAGTTTAGGAACATGGAGAACAGATTTAAGATCTATTCCCTCAGAAACTTTTATCAGACCTTATCCTACAATTGGTGAGAAATTTCCATTAGCTATCCTAACCTTTTTATTTCCAGGACATGGTGAATAAGATTCAAACAGATTTGAAAATTGGTCATATGGTCAGATGCTCCAGAATCGATCATCTACGGAGCTGATGATCTAAAATGACAAGCTAGAGAATTTAATTCATTGCATGTGTGTGCAATACAAGCATTAGGAGTACCAGATACTGGGTTGGTTTTCAGCAGTGTAAGAAGATGCTCCATTTTCTCCTTAGTGAAAGGGAAGGTTTCAGCCTTATTAGCAGTAGGGAAGGTTCGTCCTGATTTGTCACCTAATTTACCTTTCCAGTTCGCAGGTTTCCCATGGATTCTCCAACAAGTTTCACGGTAATAACGAGGTTTGTTGTAGAAATCACACCAAACACGTGGCTTTTCATCAAGTTTGCACTGATATGTGGTGGCTTTATTATAGCCTCCACTAGTGGTTACCAGGGCAGAACCTTCCACAGCAACTCCAGGTCCCTTCTTGCCCAACATCACATTCGTCCGACTTTTCTCTCTTCTAACTTTTGAAATTACTTTACCAATTGAAGGCAGGGGGTTGTCTTCCAATGATTCTCTCCCCCACCTCATCAAACTCGACATTGAGGCCAGCCAAGAATTTGAAGATGCGATTATCCTCCACGGTCTTCTTATGATAGCGTGCATCCTTAGTAAATTTCCATTTATAGGTATTGAAGAGATCCAGATCTTACCAGACTAACTTCAATGAATTGAAGTATTTTTTGACATTGTCCTCGTCTTGTCGTATCTTACCGAGTCTGAGGGTCAATTCAAAGATTTGAGATTGATTCCCTCAATCAGAATACATCTGATTGGTATTCTCCCAAAGCTCTTGTGTCATTGGATAGCACATGTAATTAGAGCCGATGTCTTCTTCCATAGAATTCACGAGCCATGTCATCACCATGGAATTCTCAGCATCCCATGTGGCATAGTTTTGATCATCCACTGCTGAAGCCTTCTTTTCACCCGTCGGTAGCCCATTTTTCCATGTCCTCCGATGTACATCCGGACTGATTGAGACCATCTTAGAAAATTGTCACCATTCAAGTGAATTGTGGTGATTTAGACACAGTGGGATTTCGAGGTGGCTGTATTGATTTTTGTAGAGTCAGTGGTGGTGGGATTGTTCAAAGAGGGTTGATAAACAGTGGTTAATTCAGTTGAAGTATCCGATGTAGTGTCAGAGAAAGCAGGGATTGAGTGAGAGGAAGAAGGAGAATGAGAGATTTCGACAAGCAATATGCCTACTCTGATACTAACTTGAAAAGAAAGGTTTTTTAGGAATACATAATCTCTTTCATTGATCACATATTTATAGGATTTACACAACATATGCAGATCCTTCAATTCTAGAAAATAAATAACTGATTTTAAGGTAAAGAATAACTCCTAACAATTACTTTCCTAAAATACAGATATTGACAACTAATTAGCTAATTTACAGCTTTACAAGGATTATTTCCTAATCAGTTTCGATTTTCCAACAGTTTCAAAGAAGATGTTGACGGAACTACCATTATCCACTAGCATCTGTTTCAGGTCATTACGTGATAAGAGTCACAATGGGAAAAATGCACACCTTTACCATCCTCTTGGGTGAAAGCAATAGGATGATAGTTTCCTTCTTCAAGAACTGTTATTTATTATATACCTAGCCAACGGAAGGTCTTTGGCCTCTCTAACATAATTCCTTTGGGAATTCCTTGTGTTGCCTCCAACCTATTCTCCTCCAAAAATTATGTCAATTTTGTGGATATGAGCATCTTCCATATTGGCTGAAGGTCTTCCTAGGTCTCTCTCTATCACACTCTCTCCATCGTTGCAAGGATGGCTCTTGAGGGGGTCTTGACCCCTTCGAACATAGGTTTTTGGTCTTGCTTAGGCGGGGCAAGTTCCTAGGAGGAGGGCGATCACTTCTTTGGTCGTTCTGAGGATTAACCTGCCTAGGGTGTTGGGTTATATCTTTGAAGTCTGTTGTGTCACGACCGTATGAATGATGGTAAGTACAATATTGAGGGGTGCTTTGCCTATTTCTAGGTTTCAAACCTTGCTCTCTGCATCTTCCTCTCTTGTGGGTACTACGTTTAATATAGTTGTGGCTAGTGATTGCCGAGAATTAGGAATGGCTTTAGACTGGCCTAGTTCCATTGGTGGTCCATTAGATTAGATGTGGGTCCTCTCCCAAACTATCTCTGATGGGGTAGAAGACCCCTAGTGGCTCTGTTTTGATGATTGATCAACTCATCCTTGATGATTTTGCCCCTCACCATTTCCAATAGAGCATTGTCACTGGTAGAGTCCTAATTCTGTACATCTTTCTAGAAGAGGGTATTCATGTTTAAACAGTCGCAAAATGCGGACAATGCCTCCCGGTCAGTGACTTGCACACAATATGTCATCTCATCAATAAATCAGTCTAAAAAACTCTTCAACGTCTCCCCAAGTTGCTGCTTCATATCCTGAAAGCATTGGATAGGAGCATCTCCTTCTTTATTTACAGCAAATCGTTTCAAGAATGTACTTTCAAATTTTGGCAGTCCCTAATACTCCGTGGAGGTAATCTATTGTACCAAATTTATGCAGCTCTGCTTAAAGTCAAATGGAAAGCCCTTCATTTGACGGTAGGGTGGCACATCTCAGGTTAATGCGTGTTTTATAACTGTTCAAGTGCTTGGTCGGATCATCTCTTCAATCATACTTTGGTATCTTTAGCGGTATATAGTAATTCGGGACATGAGCATTTCTCAGTTCTTGTGAAAAGATAATTTCGTCATCGTCATCGAGGCCACAAGACCTTTGGGGTTCATCTGAGTCATCATCTTCATAAAATTGATATTTGGATGGCGGATGAGATGGACATGCCTGATTCCTTACCATTTTCTCCCTCATGTGGCGTTTATTTCTAGACGGAGTAGCTTGTAGGACATGTCATCTTCCCTCCTCCGATTACGTTACCGCGAAAGGTGGTGGTTGAAGCTTGTTTCTAGGCGTGAGATGTAGCTGGTGGGATGGCCTGTACCTAGTTCCTGTAGGACTGATTTGTCACACATATTGACAAACCTTTGTGGCATATGTTTTGACTTATATTCTGTATGTATGAGCCTCGGTGGGTAGACCAAAAGCATAGTTCGAGGAGATGTTGACTCCTACTTGTCTTTCAAGGGAGCCCTAGTGCTCTATCTTGCTGGGAGGATAGGGCTCTCTAGCTTTGGACTTCATCTTCACATGAATATTATCCTTGTGGTGTGAAATGGGAAATTAGCGAACCTTCCGGCCTTGTATTTGCATGACGAGTTATTGTATAGCCATGTTTTGGTGGTGATATTTCTAATTTTGCTACCATTGTCGCTATCTACATGGTGAGTTGAGCATCCATTCTCATACCACCACACCTATAATGGTAGTGGGGTCGGTACCGATCCATTTGGGTAGTTGCTTAGGAAATCCCTTCATTAAGGTCTTCTCTTACCCTTCTGGGAGGGACATAATGGTTTGAATTCATTTTTTCCTAAGCTAGATTCTCAGATTTTTTCCAACTTATGGGGCTTCCACTTGTTCTTTTCCAAGTACAAATCTTTTTTCAATGAAAATTCCTAGAAACTTTCCAGCAAAATTTGTCCACGAGAATGTTCATGGTTGTAGTGGTGGTTTTTCAAAAACGGCGACAATCTATTGACCTTGTTTTTTGTACCGTTGACATGGACAACAAATACTAAGCCCATTCAGGTCCACATAAGCTAATTCTACCATGTTTGGACAGACTACTAGTCGATGATATTTCGAGTTTGAACATGGGAGAAGCTTTATAACATGAGACAAAAATATTCGGGCGCCGGTAAGATATACGAGCATAATCGTATGATAATTAACAATCAACAAAAACTAAACTAAAAGCCAAGATCAAACATCTAACTTTATCAATAAAAAATTTAACTCGAGAAAAGATAAAATATAGCTTACAATAGATGTATTTGCATTATCCCTAAATGACAATTGGGGATATTTATAGTGTTATATGTGAAATGGTGCCCATTGGATGAGTGGACATATGACCTCATCTCCTTAAAAGAAGCATCTTATCCTAGGCATCAATTTTGACCCAACTAGTATGTGGCGCATTTAATGCTCTCAAGAGGGGCAGCCACCCTACAACCTATATTGACAAGACTTCAACATAATACGTATTACATGGGTCACATCAATCATTCAAACAAGATTTTATACATTTAGGATCTTCGATGGAGGTGGGTCATCACTTGTCATAGTAGAGTTTTGGATTTGGCCTCCTTGAGCATTGCCACTTCGGCAGGGGGCTTCAATAGGTCAATGGAACGCCACCACATCAGTAAAAGGGGCTTTGGTAGGTACCTTGTATGCCATGTAGGCTTCATGTGGAAGCGTTGGTGGCGAGGTGTAACAAGTATTTTCAAAGTAAAGCAACATTCTTCAACTACAAGACCTTTACAACTTATCCACATGGATCCTTCTAGCCCATCTAGAACCATAAGATTAAGTTGCAAACATTATGCTTTCGTCATTATTTATAACCTTTCTAGATTTATTTAGGTCCCATTTTTTTAACCTAAAAGATGAAACATTGAACATATTTAAATACTTTTGTAAAAATGTTGAAAATGGAAAGGGATACACTATTATTGCAATTTGGAGTGATCATGGTAGATAATTTGACAATATTGCATTTGATGATTGTTTGTAAACTTTATGACTATGAACATAATTTCTAGGCTACTAGAACTCGTCAATAAAATAATGTCGTAGAAAGAAAGAATTACACATTGCAAGAGGACTATGAAAATGGTTTATCGTAATATTTTTAGCCCAAAACCATTAATGCCATTTGCTATATTGTAAATAAAATTTTGGTGAGTCGAAAGACAACGAAAATTCCATATGAACTTTAAAAAAATAGAGTTCACAATATCAGTTACTTTAAAGTGTTTGGTGGCAAATGTTTTATCTTAAATGCATGAGAAAATCTTGGAAAATTTGACTCAAAGTCCAATATTGGAATTTTTCTTGGTTATTCATCTACAAGCAAAGCTTATCGAAGTCTTGAACAAAAGAACTTTAGTTGTTAAAGAATTCATGCATGTAATTTTGATGAAGTTAATTCTCTTGATCAAGAGAAATGTATTGTTAATGATGTAGGTTTGGAGATTTATTTTGAGCAAATGACATTCAAAATCAAAATAAGGAAGATTTTAAAACTGTTGAAGATCAACATGACGAACAACCAAGTGTGCAACAAGATGAAGAAGAATCTTCCGAAGTACAAAGTGATCAATCTCTACCTAAGGAATGGAGTCAAACAAAATACATTATGGACATGCTCAATAAGCTTGAAATGAAAGGGTTGACATCAATGAACACTCCAATGAGCTCATCAATCAAATTGGTCATAACTTATCAAGGTACTTCTATAGATATAACAAAATATCGAGGTATGATTGGATCTCTCCTTTACTTAATCACAAGTACACTCGATATTATGTTTAATGTGTTATTATGTGCTATATTTTAACCCAATACTCAAGAATCACACCTTTGTACTTCAATACAAATTCTTAGATATCTTAGTGGCACTAAGACATTACGTCTATGGTATATCGTATTAGAATTTACGAATACGGAAAATCAATTGACTGCTATTCTCACTAAACCTCTAGCACTTGATAGATTTTTATATCTTCGAAGAGGTTTGGGAATTAAAGATGAAGTATGTGGCTAAATTGCATTCTTAGATGATTGATTCTATGTGCAAAATATATAAATGCTTCAATTGATTATGCTTTTGTCATTTCATCACACATGTCTTGATTAGTATTTTACTAAAACTGTGATGATTATACTCATGTTTAAACTTGCATAGATTTGACATCTTGTACTTAATTGAGGGGGAATATTATTATTTTTTTTATTATTGATTTAAAGTTTTGATCTTATATGTCATACTTTTGCTCTCATATGTGCTACTTTTTTACTTATGCCAAAAGTGAGAAATTGAGTAAGATAGATTTGAAAAGCACTGAAAATGGGGAAGATGATTGAGATGATATGCTTTGAATGATAAAATGATATACTTTGAACCATCTACTATTTGATATGCTTTAAATGGATGACAATTGGTTTGTAAAATATAGCGGGAATATGCTATAAATGTGAGATCTTTATTCTTTATTCACTGTCGATATTACTTTGCAAATAAACTTTTTTTTATAATTAAAAAAGGGTAAATTATTTACCTATGATTGATTATAAACACAAAGTTTTAATTATAACAAACAAGTTAATCTTGTTTACTAACAATTGAATTTAAAGTGATTATAGTTTTCGAAGCATTCAGTGATAAATTGATCGATCGTTGTCAAAAGATCTTAAAAGACAAACGTCAAAGAAAGATCAAGATTAAGACTTTAAGAGTCAAAAGTCAATGAAAGATCAAGACGAGAGCCTAAGAGCCAAACTTCGAAGCAAGATCAAAAACTAGATTTCTTAGTTCAAATGTAAAGATATTGATACTTTGGTCTTTAGCAATGAATGATAAAAACTCAAAAATCACTTTGTGCACTAAAAGCTATTTTGACTGTCACTTGTATAAAATGTTTTGATCAAAAGTAAAATTGATTTTCAAAATGATGTTTGAATTTAGATCATATTTTAAAACATCATTACCTTGAAAATTAGTTAAAAATACCTTCCAAAAGTCTACATTTGTCAAAATATTCAAATCGGATCAAACGGGGTTAAAAAGGAAAACTTGGCTTAAATAATCCGATTCTGGTTTGAGCATGTAGACATCTAGATGGTCGTCCAGATCCCCAATTTTTTTTTTGCAAAATCTTCCTCTTTAAATTCCTAAAAGGTAGATGTTCGGTTGATGCAACGGTCAGATTTTTAACTATTAGATTTCATATGCATAACGGATATTATGGTAGTCCAGATCCAAAGACGGACGTTTGGTTGATTGTTCAGTTCGACAATGTATTTTACTTTTTGAACTTTGTAAATAC
Organism: Fraxinus sp. 1973-6204; assembly: GCA_903798365.1. Classification (NCBI taxonomy): domain Eukaryota; kingdom Viridiplantae; phylum Streptophyta; class Magnoliopsida; order Lamiales; family Oleaceae; genus Fraxinus; species Fraxinus sp. 1973-6204. The sequence goes on from CAIGRR010039529.1 coordinate 13,801, forward strand.
TCTCACTCTTTTCATTATTTAAAGAGACTTTCAAGAGCATCAAAGTGAGATATATTTTGAGAGATTTCTTTATGCTTACATTTGCATTCATTTCATCATATAAAAAAGTTTGATTGATTAAAACTCTTTAGTCTTCATCTTCATCAAAGTTTTGCATCTATATTTTTGTACTCAACTTATTTCTATTACTCAAAAATAGAGATATATATTTTGAAAAAAGATTTTTGAACTTAGATTGCATATATTTTTTTCCACTTCTTCATGTTGAAAACTTTGATTGATTGAATCAAACTTGTAAAATCGTCACATTCATCGAAGTTCCTCATCTCTTTCTTGGTACTTAATTTATTACAATCATTCATCAAAAGAGATATATATTTTGAGAAAAATTTTGACCTCACATTGCATTTATTTCTTCTTCATATTCTCGTCAAAAAACTTTGATTGATTGAATCAAATTTTTAATTATCATATACGTCAAAGTTTTTCATATAACACTTGAACTATCATTATTGTTATTTATTGAAGTGTCAGTCTCTCTTAGTACTTTATTTATTTGTATCATTTATTAAGAGACAGTTTTCATTGTAAAATCATTTATTCTAACCTTGTGGGTCGTATTAAGGTCCCGTGAAAGCTCAATAGTATAAGGATTGTTGCTCCTTGTTGTAAGTCACCGTGTGAGTTATTTTGAGGTCCTATAAAACTCAATAGTGTGGATCATATTGAGGTCCCCATAAAGCTCAATTTTGTATAAGGATCAATGTTCCTTGTTTGTAAGTCAATGAAGTGTTGTAAAGGGTTGGATTACACCATAAATCAATCAATGTAGTGAAAATGTCTTGCCCGTGCTGGAAAACTTCGTAATGGAGGACTTAGATCATTTGCTTTGGATAGAGCCTCCACAATTATATCATTTGCATCATCCTTTCTCTTTTACTTATCGCTTTCATATTGTTGCTTGTTAGTTGAATTAATCTATTTAGTCTTTACTTGCTTGAATTTAGACTAATTCTTCGAAAAAAAATTAAAAACCAATTCATCCCCTATTGGTTAGTTATTCTTGTGCTATCATTAATACACGATACATATCATCAAATTCATCAAGGATAAGTAGCCAATTTTTATATTTTTAGAAAGACCATCAACCTAACAAGAATTGAAGGCCAATTACATCAAGAAATTGAAGATTTCAACCATAGACTGGAAGATCAATATCTTTTGCATTATTTCATGATCTGGGTTATACTTTTCTATTATTTTTCTTGTAGTTTACATAAAATCATGCTAGGATAGATCTTTTATTGTATTGAATGAAGATGAACCGCATTGTTTATTTAGTAGTTTAGTAATTCTTGAGTTTCTTGATTAATTTTGTATTCCCATTACATTATTTAATTGTTTGATCATCAATTAGATAATGAGTTGTTTGTTATAATGTTGAGAGACTCACAATATGTTTAAACACGTCAAGTTTAACACACTCTCAATAGATGTAGGAGTAACAATATGTCACTTGCAATCATATCGATAATATAAAACTTAATACATTCTTATCATTCAAATTCATACTAGGAATAGACTTGGATCGTGATTAGAATATAATCAATTTATCTTAAAATCGATATTTCAAGAATGCATGAATGGAACTAGATTACATAATTGAGAATTAACAATAGATGGATTCAAAATTCAACAGAATCATCTATAATTTGATACAAACAATACTTCTTGCGTATTTCTTAGATTAATTTTGAATAAATAACAAACAAAAACTCTTTTGTATCACATAATTTGAATTTCATATAAAGCTAGTAATCTTAATTTGAAATTTATTTTAAATAGGACGATACTCTTAACTTATCAAATCTATTACCTATCAAAGCACTTATACGCTTGTGGGAATCGTTGTTGGGAAATAAAGTATTTATTTTGAGTTTATTAGTTTATATAAGATTTGAAATATTTTATTTATTTGTTTTAGAATATTAATTACCCATCTAATCTTTCCGTTTGTTTTTCACAGTTTATGTAAGATTCTAAATAAATCGAGCTCCTACCTTTGGAATCCGAGATCGAAATGACCTTTAGACGATAAAAAAAAAAGAGAATAGAGAGAATTAAGATCAATGACAGAAAATCAAAATTAAATTCAATTACCCCAAGATCCACTACACAACTAGTTCCACCAAGAGTAGTCGACACTCATGACAAAGTAATAGTCTGAGATTATTATGTGATTCCCGCTCTAGTTTGTGTGCATCTAGCTACTATTTATCCACCATTTGGATAGGCCGAATCTCACATTCGACCTGATGTCATCAACTTGTTTCACAATCATCAATATATCATGTTTTCTAGAAAATCAACTGACAATCTACATGAACACATACAAGCTTTTCTAATGCTCTATGATGTAATCAATCATGAAGGTATGCTAACCGACACTTTTCGAATGTGCCTATTTCTTAATACTTTAAAAGGTGGTACATGAGAATGGCTACACTAACTACTCCCTGGGAGCATCGTTTAGTAAAATGACATAGTATAGAAATTTATTCCGAGATTCTTCTCATCGTCTCGAGTCCATCAAATCATAAATGAAATCCATACTTTCAAGTAGAAGGACCTCGAGAGCCATCCAGAAGCATGGGAGATGTTCATGAACTACTTTAGAAAGTGTCTGAATCTTGATATTCCTATATAGATCCAACTCTATATCTTCTATTTAAGCTTGCATTCTGAATACCATAACATGGCCAACAGTTTAGCATAAAGATAAATAATTGATATGCCCTTTGACAGAGCATATAAGTTATATGAGGAAATTGTAGAAAATTAGTCCATATGGACAATAGAAAGGAAACTTTTGAGGAAAGCGTATTTAGAACATTGATCCAATTACATCATTAGCACCCCAGCTGGAAGTATTAACAAAGATATTGGACAACCTAACTCTGAATGCGAACCTGAAGCCTTCAATAAAAAAAATTTGGAAACCTAGGTAGGATAGATAACAACTGTATTGTCCAATAAAACACATGGTATCTTGCCCAATGACATAGAAAAAGAAGGAATAGGTATTGTTAGTTGAAGCTATGAATTATGTAGTACTTGAGACACCATCAATTAAGTCTACATATTGCCACCTATTCCATTCTTTCAAAGGCTTTGAAAGTAACTAAAAGAGAAACATTTTCAGGCCATCACTACAAGAAGTAGAGTTCAATTACTAGAAATTACAGTGAAAAAAAAAGGGACTGACGAAAATCGGTACTTATCACCGGCGACGAACAAGTGGGTTCGTCAAAGAATCGGTCAATGTTAATCAAGAAGAAAAGTAAGATAGATCACAAGTTAAGGCAATCAATCATGTCAATAAACATAAGCCTCCAATCATATTCCCTTAAATGTTGCAGAACAATAAACTGGTAAATCATTTCAAGAAGTTCTTCGATGAACATAGATAATGTTACATAAACATCTCTTTTGTTGACATCATTCTATGAATTCTCAATTGTATTGATTTTTTGAAAGAGATGCTGACCAAGAAGAGAAACCTATTAATAGATGAAGTGGTGGCATCAAGTAAAGAGTGCAGCGTAATCCTACAGCACAAGCTTTCCCCAAACTCAAAACTCAAAGATTCATGGAGTTTCACTTTACCTTACTCTATAGAAAATTCACATGATGGTATTCTATTAATGAGATATTATGCTTCTCACGGAGATAAGTATATTATCAATTAAATGCTTTAATTGATTTTGGAGCGAGTGTTAATCTGATGTCCTTATCAATCTACATGAAATTAGAATTGAAGGATCCTCAAACAACTTCAATGATTTTGTGGTTGGTTGATAGAATGCTTAAGTATCCTTATGGAGTGGTAGAAAATACGCTCATCAAAGTTGGATATCATTTTTTTCCAACTGATTTCATCATCATTGATATAGATACTCAACACATGTCATTAATTTTAGGAAGACCATTCTTAACAAATGGACAAGCATTAATGAATATTTAAAAGGGTGAAATAATCCAGAAGGTAGAAGAAAACAAATAAAGCTTCACAATGGATGCCCCACTCGAGCAACCACCTTACCTAGATGAATAGAAAATGATTGTCCATGAAGAAAAAGGAGGATTGGGACACTCACAAGAAAAAAGAAAGAGTTGGTGGATTGTTTGGAAGGAAAATAATGAACCTTATGATATGAAGGCCCAAAAATGAATTAAAGAACAATTCTATTTATTTTAAAGGAATGTCACTTGAACACATGGGACAAGAGAAAAGTCATAGCAAGTAACCCAGTACTTTAAAGTTAGTTCATCCATGACCTATAGATTGATACTAGGGTGTACTTAGTTCCCCTTTTTTTGCTCTTAATTTTTATATATTACTTGTTATATTTTTAGATATTAAGGGCAATATCTGTTATAAATTTGGAAGTGGAAAATATCGAGCATGTTATCTGTTTTTACTATTTTATGTGCTTGTTACATCGATTATGTTATCATTTTTTACCATTTTATGTGATTGTCGTGTGTAAAAATATTTTATTTTCCGTTAATTATTACTTTTGTGTGCTTGCGGGTTAGATAAATTTACTTACTATGATACATATATTTGAAACCATGTGTTAGACTACAAGTTATGGAAAAATTACATGTTAGGTTCATTTATGCTTATTCATGTAAAACTTGATATATTTGTGCACAAGATTTATGTTATGCATTATGAAGGAATAATTTGATTCATATTGATGAATAGGTTGAAAATAGTTGGCCATATATGCTAAATTCAAAATAAAGACTAAATTATACATCCTTAAATCAATTCTCGGATAGTTTGGGAGGTGATTGACCCGTTGTAGACAGATATTGAGATAAATGTGAACTCCATATGAGCAAAAATTTATGCAGATTGTCTAAGCCTTATAAGATGAAAATTAGGTGAAAATTTGAAGTTATGGTTGATTTTTGATAATAATTGCTAAACAAGAGGCATTGCACTGACCATAATATAAAAGAAAAAGGTTTCCTTATTCTGAAACTACCCTAAAAGATCTCAACGAGGACACCTATTGAAAATCCCAGAGAGAAAACTCAAAAAGGGATCAAATTAGTGCACGAAATAGAATTCACACAACAAACTTGAAAAAGCATGTGCATGAAATAGGGGATGCATTATGGTTAAACTCTACACACTTATTCAAGAAAATTAGACATTTGAAAAGAGATTATTAGCTTAGTTGATTTTTGGAGATTGAAGAAAAAAATAAAAAAAAATAAAATAGCCATTTGTTGATGTGTTGAGCTGTAATTACTAAAATTTAACCAAACTAGAGAGGGTGAGAATTAGTATATGAATTCAACAGTATATCACACCTTGAGAAAAGAATTAAAATAATAAGTTTGGGGTGTGCATCTTACAAAAGTACAAATGATAAATTAAACTATTGAGGACGGGGATATGAATCACTTTATGAATTTATGATATTTTTACGTAAATCTTTACACACATGTTGGTTTTGCATTGGATAAGTAGAAATTAATTTTAGTAATGTGATTTTGAAACAGTTCATAGTTTTAATACGAAATTTCTAATCACGAGACCAAAGTCAGGTTATCTAACCATTTTTGTTTAAAATTTTTTGCTTAAGATAAGTTATAGATTTGTTAAACAAATATTTGTCTGGGGATATTTGATAAATATATTTTGTACACTGGACTACTAAACTAAGGTATTTTTGTTAATTTGGATGAATTATATATTAATTGTTTGTTAATTTTGTCTTGTAGCATCCACCTGATCAATTTTGGAGAGTGAAAACCTGTCGTTGGGACATGCCTTATTTGAGTCATAGAAATCTTGGCATGCTCACTATTTTTTGTTGCTTTTTGGTACTAATACTATGTTACATACCCAAACTGGATACTGAGCCTTGTGAGTAAAGCAATTTTTTGTTAATCTATCTACCTTGTTTTTTAGTGCTTCGTACTTCTCTTTGCTCATCGATAGACTCTTTTTGCATTTTAGATTTTATCTTGTGATCAATTGTTGAGGCATGACAATCCAGCTTGGGATCTATTCCCACCATGACAGCATCATTCTAGGCAAACACATCCAGGTTCGCTGTCAAGAAGCTTTTTAGCAAACCTTCCATAGGTTCGTCCAATTCCTTAACAATTTCAGAGCCTTATTTATATCTTGAAACTAACAGAAAATCTTTCCACTTCCTTGATCGTAGTCACCTCAGACATGCATTCAGATATGTGAGAATCAATTAAGTTCTCGATTTCAAGTTTTTTCGTTATTACTCCAACTATAACGATTATATTCTTCTTGGGTGCTCTTATGGCTTTCACTTTCGTGTTATTTTATGATTTTTGTACATGATTGCTTGATTATGATTTTAGTGTGACTTATTTTATATCACGAAATAGAAAAAAACACATAAAATGAGGGGGGGCATAGACCTAACCTCTAGCAAATGTAAAGAATGACAAAAGAATCAAAGTAAATGAAAGCAGCAAATATGAGTAATTAAAAATGCCTCAAGGGTGCTCACGAGGGTAAACCTTCAGGTGGTGGTATATAGAACGGGTCATGCATTTGGCTCAAACATGTCCTGATAATAGTAGTCTTCGTAATTGGGCTTGCTCATTGGTGAAGGGTCTTGCCTTGAGAAAAAGGCCCTCCTAAGTAAAAAGGTGGTCCGTGCAATGGTCCACTATGTGTCAGGGAAAATGTTGGTGCATCTATTCTCATGGTACTCGTAGCTACAACATCCAATGCATGTGAGTCTGGACCACTGACTAAAAGTACGCTAGCTTCAATGTTCTCCATGCATTCTTTTATATCCATACCATCCATGTCACTTGTTGCATGAAAATATTTGTTCGTTTTAAAATACTTCAAGCGTACCATTCGTAACAAGTAATAAAGTGAAATTGAGAATTTCGGATATTGTTCCCGTAGGGATTGATTTAATTTGATTCTAATTACCAAAACCTTAACTGAATCTATCAAAATTTAGATAATTGTAATGATTTACGACTAAACTATAACTACTTTGCACTATAAATTTAGGTTACTACAAAATTGCAAATGAATGATCGAATGCAAATTGGACTTTTTTCTTATAAATTAAAAACAAGCACTAGGATAACGAATCCCCATAAAATGCTCACCTTGAGTCTAGTTCTACAATATTGACAACATGCTTGATAGTGTGAAGAATCAGTGATCCTAACCTATCCAAAAATCTCTCCCGAGTAAAGCTGAACCTATTCATGTAAACCACCCAACTATATCTCTATAACGAATATAAATTCACAAGAATGCATGTAATTTTATGATCACTTAAAGATTCACGAAAAATATAGGAGTATATCTCTATCCCTTATCGGACCCTACGATGATTAATACATTGTCAAATCTATTCCCCTTCTCTCGAATGCATGAAATAGATCACTACACTCACACAATCACATGCATAATAATTGTGGCAACAATAAGTGAATAAAAATCATTAAGACCTCAAAACATGTTTTAATTGTCAAATATTGCAAAACTAGAATTCAAAGTTTACATAGCAAAGTTCAATGTTCTTCAATTTGATCATCAAAGTTCATTCTCTCTTGTTTTAGCCTCTTTTGGTCATTCTTTTCCTTTAATCATCCCATGNAAACTAGAATTCAAAGTTTACATAGCAAAGTTCAATGTTCTTCAATTTGATCATCAAAGTTCATTCTCTCTTGTTTTAGCCTCTTTTGGTCATTCTTTTCCTTTAATCATCCCATGCATCCCTCAAATTGTAATTTAGCTTGTGTATGTCCTTGAGTCGGGCTTCAGGTTATCTTTTGGTCCTTGAACTTTCATTTTATTTCTTTTTGGTCATTTTTCGCCAAATTCTCTTAATTTCCACCAAGTCCATCAATATAGTGCTACAAAACAAAATTAGATAGAATTAAGCCATATTCAAATGCTTGTGTCAACAATTAGTCATGATATGTAGCCGAATGAGTGTTGGAAAACAAACTTATCAACTCCCACAAACTTAGACTATTGTTTGTCCTCAAACAAGAAAATGACTCCATTCAATACAAACATGGTTTGATAACCTGCCGTATCTCAGGATTGGAATTCATTGATCAACACATATGGAATAGTGTCAATAGCACACAATTTAATATCAACCTTTAACCGTTGAGTGCAAAACCCAATGTGTGTGTGTGAACTCATGCTAACATATCAAGTTCAAAATTGGTTCATATCCCACCCACAGTGGTCATGTTTTTCCTTTCTTCGCTCGAGAGGTGCACATCTGGGTGTGTTCTAAAGTTGAACTCATTTACATCTATTCCTTACCTTCTCTTAGTCTGGATAAGCCGAACTATCACAAGTTCATATTTCAACAAGCAAAAGCTCTCTTATTTTTTTATTACTTCAACCGTTAAGACTAAACTAAACTACTTATCTCGCATTAAAGGTGTAGTTATTGTAAATGAATGTTTTGGGGCTTAGTCAATGTATTTTCTCTTCTTTGTGTGTGTGTGTGTATATATATATATATATATATTAATTGACATGCACGGAGCCTCTACCTATCTCAACAGTCCCTTGCAACGGTTTAAACACCTCCAAACTATTCTAACAATGGATCATGATAAAGTTCGACAGATGTTATTTGGATTTATTCACTACGTTCAACTAGCTTCTACAATATAAACTAAATCATCAACTCAAAAATGTAAACATGAGTGTCGTGCGCGAATTTTGTCAAGTTTTACACAAACAAGTATTGATATTGTGCACCATATCCATAATTCCTAATACATTCTATCCCAATATCCACATCATTGTCGTCAAGGCCATCAAAACCCACACAAGCACACCACTTAAATTAAATGCTGAAAATTAAGTAACTAACAAAAACTGAAACTAACTAAATGAAAGTTGAAATAACAAATTTAATTTTTTTTTGTTGTTTTAATCACTCGACAAACACATGAAAAATAGTAAATTAAAGCAGTAAGGTAACACAATAATGATTATACCACTCTCCCAAACTTAGACTCTAACATTGCCCTCAATGTTCTAATATAAAACCAAATGTGAAACAAGCATATTTGAGGACATGTAGCAAATAAAAACATAGAGAGCAACTGGTATTTCCCTTATCAATATGGATATGGTGGCAGAAAGCTGGGATCGACAGTGCCATCTCCAGGTGGTGGAGATAGCAAAGCCAGGATCCGCTGTATCATGTCAGATTGGTGGGACATCTCGGACTGAAGACTCCTAATGGCGGTGGTCTGTTCTCTAACCTCTATCTCCAAACTGCTTAGGCGATCCTACGTCTCATTGGCGCGCAACTGAATCCCATTACTCGGTTGACAAACATGATCAACTACCCATTCATTGTGTCTATTTCTCGTCAAGCTGTGAGGGATTCCCGACTGGCGGTAGATGTGAAGTGCTCGACTCGCTGTAGCTCAGTCAACATCTATTTACCTTCATTTTCATTGCCCCAAATACCTACTAAAGACTTTGAATATCTCGGCTGGAGCCGGTCATGGTAGCAAACATCCGTCTCAGTAGATGTATGTCGACATTCGACTACGGTGGTGGCTGGTCCTGAGGTAATCCAGTATTTGCACCCTCATCCTCTTGTATAGCCTAATGCTGTATATGCTGCTCCCGTACTAATTTCTCCTGGTGGTTCAGTCCGACCCCTCTCTTGTGCCTCCAAAGTACTGCGCTTGATAAACGGGCTCGATTTCTCAAGGAGTTTCCCTAGTGGGATAGGTATGCCCGAGATTTTACAAATGCCACTTATCAAACTTGGAAATATCAAGGAGCTGCGACGGTTGCCCTAAACGCCTATTGCAAGAATCTGCTCATATATGAATGTAGCAACATCGATTTTGTTTCCCCGAACAAAATGATATAGGAAACAGACCTTTGGATTTGTAAATGTGGTGCGGTAGGAAGTCGGCTCGATGTTGTAGCATATGAAGAGCTACAAGAGAGTAATAGATGGAGTGAGCTTGATTTGATGCCATTCCGCTATCTGAAGTGGCCATGCATTTGTACGTCGAAGTAATACCTCCGCTACTTCAGGCCAACGGAAATCGCCCAGGATAGGAACCACGTTGTTCCATGATAGTTGGTAAAAATTATGATTGACCTCGGGTGTAAACATGATCCAACTGCTCCGCACCCGTGTCTAGTGTTGGTGCTCTGATCCCGGTGTGTCAATCTCGCTGTTAAGATTTGCATAAAACTTCCTAACGAGACCTTCATATACAGGATGCGGCCACTCCACTAATTTTTCCCAACCACAATTCTGAATTAAAGTGATTAATTTAAAACCTGGAAAGTCATCAAGCCGACCTGGTCGCACGGGGTGGATTTTCTAATGGGAGATGATCTCGGAGTATTTGACATGAGTTCCACTATCCAGAAACCTTCGTACACCAAATTCAAGTGCCTGTGTTCAGGCTGTACCCGAAGTAGAGCCGACATTTTCCTTTCCTCGAATGTGCATTTAGGAGGCATACTGCAACACAAATATAATGTAGACATGTATGCTATATGTGATGCATTAAACCCAAAGTGGAAGGGCATGAAGAGAAGAAAAGAAGATAAGCACCAATGCCCAAGAAAATTGTCCCAGTGTGTCAGGATGGGCGAAGTTAAATGTGGCATAGAATTAGTCAAACAAAGTATAAACGAGGAAATGATGCCATGCTTGACCAAATAAAGCAAGAAGGTGGATAACAACTAAAACATAGGAAAATGTGGTGCAAGGAATCAATAATCGTGGAAGAATAATGAAAATGTGACATTCAGATGCATATTTAACCAAGCAAGTTCGCCATCGGACACCATCGGGAGAAATTGAATTTTTCCCGAAAAACCTCCAGGCATATGTAAGTAGGCATATTAGTCTAACACATATCCAAAACTTAGAGGAAATGAATGTCAAATGAGTTAGAAAATCGAGGGCCAAAATGAGTGACGTGAAATGCCTTATGCCCACTCATGTCATGGCTTCTAGTGAAACTTTAGGTAGTTTTGTGTTTCAACTTATTTTGCAATGGAATTCAATACGCAAAGCAATCCAAAATAGAGAAGCATCATGGAAATTTCTAGAAGAATGCAAATGCATCACAAGTTGTCACTTAGACATTTCATCGAAGACATAGGATGCACCAAGTTAGTTGAACAATTTCTTGAACACCATGGTTGTAATTCAAGCCAAAAAAATTTGTCAACACAATGCCATCACACACTAACCAACATCTACCTAAACCCCCATCTCCTCTAATAAGAATTTGAAGAGAACAAGAAGGAAATTGGAAAATTAAGTTGGATCCCTTTTTTGCTTGGTACCTGGAATTCCTTGTTGGGATGTGAGTTATATGAGTGAGTCGAGGTGCAACTCCTTGGTGATTTGTAGTGTGATGTGCAAGTGAATGGTGAGTGTAGTGTGCGTGTGTTAGGGGATTGGAATGAGCTCGTATGTTGGGGGAGTGGAGTGTGTGGAGTGTAGTGCGATGTTGGGTGTGTGTGTTTTAAAAAGAGAAAGAAAGGGTAAAAAAATGAGCCACGCGACCATATGGAGATAACGGTCAGGGCTAAATTCGATCCTGACACAACCTATGTGACCGCATGGCTGGTAGTACCATGCTACCGCATGGGCTACCAGTAATGTTGGTCTGTGCTTTAAATGTGAATTTCCTGGTTCTCCCTCTTGGTGGCCCCCATTGCCTCGATTTTCATGCCAAACATGTTCAAATGAGTAAGATAATGTGGTGCACGTGAAAAAATTTGGAAATCATAAGTAATCCCGTAAAAGCCCATTTTTGATCGATTTTCACGAAAACCCGATTTTGAAATCCCCCATGCAACCAGGCACTTCAACGCTCCCACTACTTGTCAAACATGTTTCAAGTCATTATGTGAGCGTATAGGCGATGAATCTCACTTTAAACTCATATCTAACTTGAAAAACACACGTGGATACCGAAAAACACAAGTTTAATCCCTTTACCCCAAAACACGTGACTATTGCACAAAATTGACAAATGATCATGTCAATATTCCCAGACTGATTCTCAACATATTATAAACTATGTGGGATCATGCTTGGATGCTTAAGGGTTCCTAGAGACGATGAACTACCTACTATGCCTAAAAAATCTCGAAAACATGAAAAATGTATATACTAATGCATAAAGCATAATAAATAAAAGGGAAGAATATGTTAGGTTGCCTCACAACCAGCGCTAGTTTATAGTCGATAGCTCGACTCTACCATGGTGCTTCATTTCTGCTGTATAAGGTGGACAATGGACTTTTCTTTTGGAAATTCCCAGCTCCAATAGTGCTTAAGCCGCTGTCCATTCACTATAAAGTTCCCTTTGCTCTCATGATTGATCTCAATCGCACCGTATGGTAAAAATTTTGTAACCGTATATGGACCCTATCAATTTTCTCGGGAAGAGCTTGAGTCTAGAATTGTACAACAATACCTTCTACCTCACTACAAACTCTTGATGTTGAATATGCATGTCATGCCACTTCTTGGTGCGCACCTTGTAAAGTTTTGCATTCTCATATGCTTCCAACTGAAATTCATCAATTTCATTAAGTTGAAGCGGCCTTCTTCACCCGCTGCTTTCAAATCAAAGTTCAAGTTCTTAACTACCTAATATGCTCGGTGCACAAGCTCAACTAGCAAATGACAAGCTTTCCCAAAAACCAACCGGTATGGAAACATGCCTATGGGTATTTTGAACACTGTCATGTAGGCCCATAGTGTGTCGTCGAACTTCTTAGACCAATCCTTCCTCGAGGAGCTTACTGTCACCTCTATTATCCCTTTTAACTCCCCGTTAGAGATTTCAACTTGGTCGCTCGTTTGAGGATGATATGGAGTTGCTACACGATATCGGACGCCATATTTAGCCAACAATGACTTAAAATGTCGACTGCAAAAGCATTTGCCACCATCACTGATTATAGCTCGAGGAGTGCCATAACGGGTAAAAAATAGACTTATTTAAGAATCCAATCACCACTTTAGCGTCGTTATTTGGTAACGCTACTGCTTCCTCCCATTTGGAGACGTAGTCAACAGCAACCAGTATGTATTGATTTGAAAATGATGGTGGAAACGGTCCCATGAAGTCTATCCCCTATACATCAAAAAGTTCCACTTCAAGGATGCTGTTTAAAGGCATTTCATTCCTTTTCAAAATATTACCTGTACATTGACATCGGTCACAACGGTTTACAAACTCAAAAGCATCCCGGAATATTGTTGGCCAATAGAAACCGGATTGTAGAATTTTTGTAGCTGTTTTCGATATCTCGAAATGTCCCATATACGCAGATGAATGACAATGTTCAAGAATGCCCGATATTTCTTTCTCAGGAATACATCGCCGGATAATCTAATCAGCTCCTCGACGGTAGAAAATAGGATCTTCCCAAAAGTAATATTTGAGCTCAGAGAAAAATCTCCTCCACTGATGATTGGAGTAATCTGGTGGAGGAATGGATTTGACCAAAGATTTGACCAAATAGTTCACGATGTTTGCATACCACGGTGTAACTTTTACGCCAAAGATTTGCTCATCTAGAAAAACCTAATTAATTCCCACTGATTTGTCTTGAGTTCCCTGTTCCAGTAGGTGATCGGCCACCACATTTTCACTGCCCTTTTTATCCCTAATTTCCAGATCAAACTCTTGCAGTAGTAGTACCCAACGAATCAACCTCGGCTTGGCATCCTTCTTTTCCATCAGATATTTCAATGCTGAGTAGTCAATATAGACTATGACATTTGATCCAACAAGATAGGATCGAAATTTATCAAAGGCATGGACTACGGCTAGGAGCTCTTTCTCGGTAGTGGCATAGTTAAGTTGTGCATCATTCAACGTTTTATTCGTGTAGTAGATAACATGAAACATTTTTCCCATTCGCTTCCCTAACATTGTTCCTACTGCATAATCACCGGCATGTACATCAATTCAAATGGCTGACTCCAATTCGGTGCTGTGATGATAGGCGCTGAAATAAGTTTCTCTTTCAAAGTGTTAAAAGCCACTAAACATTCATTTATGAACTCAAAAAGCACATCCTTGACTAGTAAGTTGCATAGAGACTTCGTAATTTGTGCAAAACTTTTGATAAAGCGTCGATAAAATCCTACATTTCTAAGAAAACTGCGAACTCCTTTAACTGATGTAGGTGGCGGTAGGTTTTCAATAACTTGTATCTTTGCTTTATCAACCTCAATCCCCTTAGTTGAAATGCGATGTCCTAACACTATGCCTTCTTGTACCATGAAATGACACTTTTCCCAATTCAACACCAAGTCTATCTCCTTGCATCGTTGTAGAACCAAACCTAAATGCTCTAAACATTCATCAAATGACAAACCGAACACGGAGTAATCATCCATGAAAATCTCTATAAATGTTTCCACCATATCAGAGAAAATTGCCATCATGCATCACTAAAAGGTGGCGGGAGCATTGCATAGGCCGAAAGGCATTCTATGGCAGGCAAAAGTTCCATATGGACAAGTGATTATAGCCTTTTCCTAGTCATCTGGTGCAATTGGAATCTGATTGTAACCTGAATAACAGTCGAGAAAGCAGTAATGTGAATAACCCGCCAACCGTTCCAACATCTGATCAATGAAAGGAAGTGGAAAATGATCATTCCGAGTAGCAGTGTTTAGTTTACGGTATTCAATGCAAACTCTCCATCCCGTAACCATCCTGGTTGGTATCAACTCATTCTTTTTATTTTCAACCACTGTGATGCCCCTCTTCTTTGGTACAACTTGAACT
>CAIGRR010039585.1:0-10067 GCA_903798365.1 Fraxinus sp. 1973-6204
CTTCATATTCCAAGTCCTTACTTTATGGTGGTTTTCAATGTATTAGCTCCCTAGAGCTCCGAAAACCGAAAAAAGCTTAGGAAGGTAATTAGACGACAAGGTGGTAATGGACTTGTTGGCTCCAATTTTTCAGGTCAACATCTTAGGAACTTGATTGCACCATGCTAAAGTAAGATTAGATGTAGATTGTTGATCTGAAAAAATGAGCCAACCAAATCCCGACCATGTATCTTCCATGTGGGCATCATCTGCACATTGAACACCCCATTATGAGGCAAAGGCCACCGGTCAAGGAAAAGGTCGGACAACCATTTACACTTCGATGGTCAAATCAACTGCCGAATGAGAGAAATATGAGTGCAAGAGATGGGAGAGGGGATTTTGATAGGGTTTTAGAATGTACCATATTGTGAATGAATATATATATATATATATATAGGCTCGTCATTAATGGGCGGAGTCCATGATGTAATTGCTTAATACAATAGACCCAATCAATTGAATAATTAAATCGAGTTGGCCAATGTAGGACCCTCACCATCATGCGCATGCCGTATAATTTATAGGTGTAACAATAATTCCTCAAATCTAAGTCTTACATTCATGTACGAGTCGAACTTTGAAACATAATCCGTTAGTAGGCGAGGTCTTATAGATTGCCTTAGAATTATGAATAGCTCCAATAATCGAGAACTTACAAACTGCTTCGAAAATATGCATTGATCCCAAATAGGCGAAGACTTACGAATTGTCTCAAGAATATAAACCACTCTAATATATGAGGACTTACGAACTTCCTCAATATATCTACACAAGCATAAATAAACGAGGGCATACAGATTGCCTCAAAAGATAGATAACTCATATGATCTGTCAAAATTTTGGCAGTAGCTCTTCGGTAATATGGAATAAACCAACCTGAAATATAACATACTATCTCCAAGCACATATAGAAAGTAAATTGTGGTCTACTTTTCCCTCCAAATACTAATGATGATAGCATGAATAATATTAAATTAAACTTCTCTAAGATATGATATGCAGAGATCTTATCATAGTAGATCATATGCTTTCGATAATAAAATGATAATGTAGGCAACATGGCATTCATAGTAATAGTAGTGAAAATAGTGTAATAATGTAATGATACTAAGATACTAGTATTACAGTAGACCCACAAGTCTGGGTATAGATATTTATATCATGTTGAAGTTAAGAAAATAGGACCTTTCATGGAAAGCTTTTAATTTCTATATAAGCCTTAATTGAATGTTGAGTAGTTTTGAAGATACTGAAGTGATGCTTCAACTGTACGAAATTTTGAAGTTTATGCTCAAGTGAAGATGAAGCCTTTTTAAGGTCATCTTCGATATTTAAATGTAAGCTCCATTTTTTAAGCTTGTGAGGCTTATCCCATGACCTTTTGTCAATGGGATGCATATGCTATCCCCTACGTGCAAATATTGAACTTCTAGGTGAATTAGGTGCACCAAGAACATATAAAGTAGGTTGTCTAGAACACTCATAGACACGACCCTTAGATGGACCGTTAATAGCATCGATCCATGAATTAGGATTGAACTCAAGTTGATCATCCATAATGGTACCATACTTGGACTCGATTAAACCCTTACAAATATCTTGTAAAAAATAAAAAATAATTCTTACTAACTCTATGAACAACTACAGAATACATAAACTTTAATTGTACTTACATGAACTGGCTTGGGTTTTTTATCAACAAAATCGCCAAGTCCTTGATTTTTCCAGTGAACATGATTGAAAAACTCTAATTTGGACATTGGACGGTCCATATCCTTCTCTTAAAATACGTAACTCGTTAATCACAACCAGTTAAAAATATACATGCACTTTAAAATATAAATATTATGAAAAAATACACCAATCTCTTCTTAGTGATCACATAGGAGACTGAATAGGCAGTATGCTTCTTCATTTCACCATCACGTCCTTGTGCAAGACGATTTTCCTTGGCAATCTTCTTATTTCTTTTCCATTTCTCGGAATTCCAATAATTTGCAAGACTATCCCAATGCTATACCCTTATCCAAGGAGGCCATGTCCTCTCCAATCAGCATGATTATCATGAAAGCATCATTCACCATATCTTTGCTTTCTCGCGAGCATCATTCATCATATCTTTATATTCATCCTTTGTCGTGACCTTCTATATGTCATACACATTGATAGTATTCGTATTCAGCTATACATATTTATCCTTATATATAAATAAATAAATCAATTTATAGACCTAATGAATATTAAAAACTAACAAATATAATAAATAATAAATACGATAAATCGATCCCATAAACCATCTCTTATGGGTTGTGAAATCAAGCAAAATGTGAGGTATGGATCATCAAAATATGTGTTCATGGTTGCGATGTACAACTCTTATCTTGTTCCTCTTCCCAATTGAATCTCCCCTTCTTCAAACATTTTATGAGGGGTGCTACAATAGTGCAAAAATGCTTGATAAATCGTCTATAGAAAGTCGTCAAACCATGGAAACTCCTTACTTCAAAAACTGTTTTTGGTGTTGGTCAATCCGGGATTGCTCTTGTCTTCTCTTCATCCACTTGTAGACCATCTTCACCAACCATAGAGCCTAGGAATAGCAGCTTAGGCGTACGAAAAGTGCACTTCTCAAGTTTCTATATAACTGACTTTCTTTGAGAACATCTAGAACTTGCCTTAATTGAACAAAGTGATTTTCTTTGGACTTGTTGTAAATGAGTATATCATCGAAATAAACCACAACAAAAGACTCAATAAAAAGACGAAGAACCCGGTTCATCAATCTCATAAAAGTACTCAGGGCATTTGAGAGCCCAAATGGCAACACCAACCATTCATAAAGTCCATCTTTACTCTTGAAAACAGTCTTCTATTCATCCCAAGGTTTAATACGGATCTGGTGGTAGCCACTATGAAAGTCTATTTTCGCAAAGACCTTAGAACCCACAAGCATATCTAATATGTCTTCTAACCGTGGCATGGGAAACCTGTACTTTAATGTTATCTTGTTGATGGCACTATTGTCAACACACATACGCCACTTTCTATCCTTCTTTAACACTAAGAGGACAGATATTGTACACGGGCTCATACTCTCCCTTATGAATCATTTCCTCAATAGTTCCTCAATTTTTCCACTCAATATCTCATTCTTCTTTGGACTCATTCGACAGTAAAGCAAATGTAGAAGGCTAGACCCAGGTACCAAATAAATTCGGTGCCGAATATTCCTCATAAGAGGTAACTTATTCTGCAATTCATTGAAAATCTTAAAATTCTATCAATATTTCTTGTACCTTAGGCAAAACACTTTGCATCTTCTTTATTTGCGGTAAAAAAAAAAAAAAAAAAAACCATTTAACCACCACTAGATAAAAGCAATCAGACTCCATTACAAAATCTACAATCACCTTCTCATTATTTGTAAGGATAAGGAAACTCTCGATTCGTTGTTGCGTAGACTTCTTCGACTGTTTGAGATGAACCATAACGATCTTATAATTGCCTCATGAAAAAGAGTACCACATTATCATGCCCTTAAAGAGTTGAATCCACGTCAAACTGCCATGGACGACCCAGTAGGATATGGCAAGCATCCATATCTATCACATTACATATAATCTCGTCCTTATAATGCTTACCAATGGAAATAGGTACTTTGCAAGTTTCAGCAACCTGGACAGAAGGACCATTCTTCACCCAACCAAGGAAATAAGGTTTATGGTGGTTCTCAGTAGGTAGTTTCAACAAATTCAACAAACTCTTCGACACAAAATTCTCACAGCTTCCATTGTCTACAATCACTTCACACACCTTATTGTTGATATAATAAAGAACCAAAAATGTAGTGAAGCTGCCTTTCCTCCTTAGGTGACAAAAGGATTTGCTGTAATACCAAAGTGAGCCTCTCCATACTTTCCTCAGCAGTAAACTCAACTCATGCATACTCATCTCCGACATCAATATCTTCTTCCTTGTCCACTATCTCCGGCTCCACCAAATTGTCTTACTTTCTTTCCGTACAATTATTGGAATGATGCCCAGGCTTGTAGCATCTATAACAAATATCTTCTATGGGGCTAGCATATGGATTTACATTATGAGGTGTGCATCAAGTTTGACCTTTGTTTCCAAACCAACCACAGTTATCAATATTGCTCTTATTAGAGTTGCCTGGGATTTGCAGTGGGGTCTTTCCTTTTGTCCAAAGGAATGGATAATGATGGTTTGGCATGTTAATAGCTTAATGTAGCGTCCAAATATTATGTAACACAATCTTGTCTTGAATAACCACCTTTAAATCACCAGTATACCTGGCTACCCTTTGATTTTCGGACCCTGATAAGTTGTTCCCCTCGGTCGACCGAATAAATTCATTGATATAGTCTGATACTGTAAAATTTCCTTCCATGCATCCCAGGTACATGAGATACAAATTCTACTCATAATCTACGGGTAAAAATCGATCCATCATAGACTACTTCATCTTTCTCCAATTCCAAGTCCGACCCTTTCCCTATTTCCTACGAGCATTCTATAATTGATCCCAACATATCGCTGCTGGAGATTTCAAATGAAACGCCACCATCTTAACCATCTTGTCCTCCAAAACATCCATAATTTCGAAAAATCGTTCAACATCTACATACCAACCAACCCAAGAAGTCCTCGATCTTCATATTACCAAAGAACGGAGGAATATATGCTTTAATACAATAATCATCAAAGGTATCTCAATTTTGATGATTAGAGTTACACGGCGGCGCTTCAAACTCCTCTTCTAATTTGATTCGCTATCTTCTACTACGAGTCTCCTATTATTTCCTCTTCAAACTACCAATTCAGCGATCCATTCGTTTTTTATTTCCCTAGTGCAAGGTTGATCATTCTAGAATGGTATTATGAGCTCAAACCAAAACTCGACTGCCACACCTGCACTATTACTTTTTTTCTTTTTGGTCCAATTCTTCTTCAATCCATTCAGTCATCAGTGGAAGCCAATAGCTGGCGATGAGCGGATGAAAACGAAAATTACTCAACTTCACTTTCTTTACAGCCTTAGCTCAAGGCCTGTTTTCTATTTATGTTTAACAAATTTTTAATTTAAGTTGCTCATGCTATATTTACTTGGCTCGCCTATACATTTTAGAGAGATTAGTATATATTTTTTAAAAGTCTGAAAGGTAACAATTCAAGAAAACGCTTTTAGCACCCTTCATATTTGTAATCTGAAACATCATTTGAAACTAAATATTATATTGTAGACAAGCACAATTTGCATTGATTTGATTCGATTGTATTTATGCCTTTTAGTGTTTAAATTGCCTTTTTATTTTATATTGTATATTTTAGCAAATAGGCTTTTTGACCAATGAAAGTAACCAAATTTAAAAACTATTAAAAAAACTCCCAAATTATTATCGAACAACAGAAAAAGGTTGAGGTCTATATGTAAGATATAGAAAAGTCGAGGGCATATGTGAAAAAGTCCCCATCTTTATATACCAGAAGTGCACTGGTCCTTCAACTTGTTCTGTCGTTTGAGTGTTCAGTGTATGCCCCATGTTTAAAATCAACTGATTAAAATGGAATTCTTGTCATCTTCCTCTGCTAAGGACAAGAGTTTCTGATATTAAAAAACCTTGCTCCTCAGCCTCAAGTGTCTTCATTTGGGTTTTTTCTGGGCTCATTTTTCATCAAACCTCATACCGGAACTTACCCAACAAGTAATTTCGTAACCTTTTTAACTATTATAGTTACGGACACAGTTCATCAGGGGGCCTAGGTGTCATTCTTGGATTTGAGTAAATTTTCTTGATTTTGTTGTAACCAGAAATTTTAAATGTCTTCTGAATTATTTGTATTTGATAACTCATTTTTCTGCGATTCATTTTCCCCATTAACAGATTCTCCCATTTACCCCAATAGCCATGAAATTCTTCAAGAAAATCCCAACATTTTGATACAAGAAAATAGCCTATTATTTTATGAAACCAATTGTTTGGACCAAATTGCCCCTACCCTTCTTTCTTCTTCTCCTTCAAGTACTGTTAATCTTGAGAATCTATCACTATCCCATTTGGGAAATGGGGAGTACTCTGTGAAGAAAGAGGAGTACCCTATCCCTTTGGTGGAAAGTTTAGGAAATTCAGCTATGGCTCAGAGTTATGAGGAGGAGTTCACGCAAAGGAGTTATAGCAGTAAATCTTTTGATGGGAAACATAATTTACCGTTTTACCCTCCTGGATTTGATGGCATTTTGGTGGAGTCTCAGAGTTTGCAAAAACAAGCTTTGACACCAGAAAGTGGCTTTTCTTATCATCAAATCAGAAGGGTTTGCAGCACTGGAGATTTACAAGTCAGTTCATTACTTCGATTATCCAAATTTAGCCCTTTTTGTTTTCTTTTTCTTGATTGAGGGCATTTATGAACTTCTTGAATATTTCATCTAAAAACTTGATACCCGTTCAAGTTGGGATCATTCTTTTTCATATCAAAAGTGTGACACAGCCTTTGCTTGCTCAATTACCAAGTTAACTTCACAAGATTTGAGTCTTTTCCACGTCGTCACCTATTTTTGAAAATGCGCAAGCACCACTTCTTTTTCAAAAGGCGAATCTTGTATGCACTAAGGTTGCATTTAGTGCATTGGATTAGCTCTTTTTGGTTTCTCTTTTTCCTTGATTTTGAAGGCGTGAATTTGTTAAACTACTTCATTTAAAAAAGTGCGACACTTTTAGGTTGGAATCGCTTTTCCATATCAAAAGCATGAAATTTTTATAAAGGAGTGGCTATGAGACTTAAAACAATCATTGCTTGCTCAAATATGAAGTTCCAAATAGGTCGTCAACATGATCACTGGTTTATGGAAAATTAACGTGACACTTTATTTGACGAAAAACCTAACCTTACATGCACTTGGATTTTTAGACGGGATTTAGATGGGTTGATTCAACATTTGCACGTGTAATTATCCATGTGAGTTTTGTTTTGTTTTTTCAACAATGTTGTTTATTAATTTTGTCCAATTTATTTCAGGAGATGAAAACAAACATGCAAACAAGAAATGTGCTGTCCTCAAGTCCATTATCTACAGAGAGGTCATTCATGGAGGAACCAAATTTTAAAGTTGGGAGATACAGTGCAGAAGAGAGAAAAGAGAGAATTCATAGGTACAGGGCAAAGAGGACTCAAAGAAACTTCAACAAGACAATTAAGGTATTGTTAGCACAATGAAAATTTTGTATTCTCAATAAATTTGGGTCGACTATACAAGTCATATTTACGTTTCATTAGGTTAAACTGAGATTTGTTTCTTTTATTTCTTGGGTGACGATACTAGTATGCTTGTCGTAAGATACTAGCAGATAATAGACCAAGGGTACGTGGCAGATTTGCGAGGAATGATGATTGTGGAGAGATTTCTAAAGCATCAATGTTTAATAGATATGAAGATGACGATGATCTTTGGGTAATATTCCTTTACTTTTCACAACTTTGTTATATTCAATTGATAATCATAATGTTGTAAATTGGGCACCTTTGATCTTTGTCTAGTGAAAAGATACTACATTATAAATGTTCTTTGTTCTTTTTGAGGTTCGAACTAGATTTTAGGTATAGGGTTGGGTTTTCGGTCGAGCATTGTTTTAAGGGAAAATTGCACGACCTGTTTTTAATTTATTGTTCGAGTAGTAAGTTGGTTACTAATATTTAAAAGAGAATAAGGACTTTGCAACGAAACTTAGATCTGAAACTTCAATGTTGAAAAGAACTCATTGTGTAATTATAATGAAAGGTTGACGACCAACTTATTCTTCTTTAGAGGTTGGTGGGACCAACTTGCTACTCGTGCAATGGATTAATGACCGATGGTGCAATTTTATTTTTATTTACTCCGACTGCTTAACTAAAAAATACAAATCGAAATGTGATTGTAGCTTGATAGATTTCTTGAAGACGAAGATGAAGGAATTATTGGGGGAGGCTCGTTTCTCGACAGATTCGATTCAACATAGCTATCGAAACTTTAGTTGCTCACGGAACATTTTTAGAAGATGATCAGCTCACTATTAAGCCTTTTGGAAGCAAAAAGAAAAGCAGAAGGCTTATCTCAATAAGTTAGCAGTTGTTTTGAGGATTTAAGCAGTATGCACTTGTTTTCTTTTTATTTATGAAACTTGTTGTAGTGAAACAAAATTTTCATGTGATTATCAACATGTAACGATCAAAAACTCGTGCTCTCACTAGATTGAGTTTTTTGAGCTATGATATCATATTGAATTTTGTAATTCAATCTTAAAACGTTAAAATTATTAATAGGAATAATTAAACCCTTATGTTGATTATTAATTCGATGTTTACTTCTAACATCTTCTCACTCTCTTCTACTCAATCTTGAATTGTAACATACATTGACGGCAAAAATTTATATAAATTAATAAGTTCTCTCTTTAAAAATTTAAACTTTTAAATGAAGTGGTTTGACAGTTTCAAATATACTTTCATATACTATAATTATATAAAGCAAAATAATATAACAAAATCCACAAATTTATATAAATTAATATGCTCTGTCTTTAAAAATTTAACTTTTTAACGAAGTAGTTCGACACTTTCAAATATACTTTCACACACTAATTATATAAAGCAAAATAATATAACAAAATCTACTTATAATACATTTACAAACTTGAGCATCTTCTAACTTATATAATGTTGGGGAAAAAATTGGTTTTAATTAGTTGGTTTGGCCAACTTTTGACCAATTATTTTAGTGGGTTCCGTTAGTTGGACAAAAGATTTCTTTGATCAAGTGTGTTCTACTACATAAGAAGATTAATGTAATATATTTATTTTCTTAAAACCAATTTAGGGTGAATGAGAAATTAAGGCAAAAAAATTACCACTTAAAGTTGAAATAAATTGGAAATAAAAATTGGTGAAAATTGGAAAATGCCAATCCCACATGGAAAAACTAGAAGAAAAGAAATTATTTTATATTGCTCAAGTTTGGAACTTGGGTTTGGATCAGAAGGAGTACCAATAGTTTTTGAAGGGGAAAGAACCTACATGCTAGTAGGTTGAGTCAAAGCCCACGCACATCGTATTTTCCCCGAATTTTCTGTGCGTGACACATGATTTCTTCTAGAAAATGGAGGTTAATAGTTCAACTGTCTGTTGTGTCTTTTGAACACAACTTTTCAACTTCTATATAAAGGTCCCCATATCTCAGATTTTATTCATTTCAAATATCAATTCTGATTTTATTCTTCTTCCAAATTATATTCATTCATCACTGCATTATTCCATATTTTGCAATTCGATCCCGAAAGTTATTTTTGTACATTTTAGTCCTCCAATTTTAGAAAGATCACAAACGTGAGTAGTTTCGTTAGGTCTTATAATTTGGAGTGCTACTATTACAAGTCGAGGTCATTATATCTTCGGAGACGAGTGCCAGAATACCGTCAGCACCAGTGCGGGGCATTATCGTCTTAAGGAGAAATAGTCGAACTCTTACCTCGACCATTAACATTTTATATCTTTCATTTTTGCAAATCGTTATTTTGCCCAAATTATTGCACAGTTATATCATTATTTGCCAACAATTATTTGCCAACAATCTTAAGACGATAATGATAAGTAATACTACATATGTCGTACCCCTAACAATGCTCACGGGGAGAAATTAAAAATATTCACGATAGCGGATTTTAAGAGATGGCAACAGAAATGTTGTTTTATCTCAGAACTCTGAATTTGGCAAAAATTTTCAGTAAAGATGCTCCAACTGTTGAGGAGGAGGAAATAGATTCTCAAAAATGAGCAGCATTCAATGCATGGAGTCATAGTGACTTCTTGTGCAGGAACTACATCTCCAATTGCCTTGACTACACACTATACGGCGTATACAGTTCGGTCAAAACAACTAAATTACTGTGGAGTCATTGGAAAAGAAGTACAAAATAGGAGATGCCAGATTGAAGAAAATCGTTGTAGGCAAATTCCTGGACTTCAAAATG
>CAIGRR010039586.1:0-11483 GCA_903798365.1 Fraxinus sp. 1973-6204
CATTCAACAAACTGTAGTTGCTAGCAATATATATTATATACAAATGCCAGGATATAGAAGCGTTTATCGGTACTGGAAACCTTGAATTCGGAAGAAATGTTTTTAATAGTAATACTTCCAGGGAAAGCGGTACGTTCGTTTTTATCATTTTTAAATAGAGAAAGAAGTGGCCAGGTGATTCAGAATACAACATGGAACAGAGGAGATCGACAAAAAATTATATCTTAAAATGGAACTTGAGGTCAAGTTACCAACCTTAACTGTTAGAGCCGTCAAGAACGGTGCCATTCGTCAAAGTATCTGTTGGACAACCATTATTTTGAAAAATAAAGTTTTGAATAATGTTTTTTAGAAGAATGTATGATTAAAAAATAAAAAATAAATTGGGCTTACATACAAAATATTTTATTGTGTGAATACACGATTGAAAATAAATATGTATAAAAAAAGAATTTTCAAATAATAGTTATCAATCATGTGATTAATCTTCTACCAAGTAGCATAACTTGTCTTGAACGACGATTTTAAACATTCTAGTAATATTCTTAAGATAAAGGGACAAATATATAATCTTAATTATTCATTCATTTATTTTCTTATTTAAAATAAGTCTATGTTTGTGCCTTTAAGTCGTCCAGAAGAATAAAATCGGTACTGGTATAAATATCCAAGAAAACTTTGCTATGCATATCCTTTATGTTCTTCCAAGCATGACATTTCATTTTGAGGGATCCAACCCCTTGGTTAATTCAGAAAACCTGTTCATATTTGTAATAAATTTCTTTTGCCTACAAGTGTTGCCAGCCATAAACAGCAATGTTGGGGGTGGTTATCAACAACCGAATGAAGGTTTTTTTGTATCATTTAGGCAACATTAAGCTGTCATAGTGCAAGGAAATTAGTGCTCAAGAAAGAGAACTCAACTGACATGAACAATTATGTGTTAAGAAAAATAGCTTTTATTCTGATATATTTAATTCATAATATATTTCGTCATCGACTAACAAAATCCAAGATATAAAATAGCTGGAAATAACCGAACGATATAAAACAAATATTTTTCATAATCTTTTGAACTTCAATAAAAGGACGCAGTGCACTAGCATAGAGCACTCTTCATTTATCATCTTGTTCGATTCCAGTCCATATCACCTGGTTACCTTGTAGCTCTGGATGATACAAAAACATTGAGAGCATCAATTGCAGAGACGTGAAAATATATTCACTGAAAATGGGGAAGTACTGAGGGCTACATTGCCTATAAGCATGAACAAGCATAGAGTACAAGCTTTTCTTGGACCTTTTGAGATGAGTAACGAAAATAATAATTTCAAGTATCCTTAAGGTTGTGTGTGTGTGCAGTCCATTCCTGCCAAAGTAAACAAAAGGCCAAAATGCATACCTTCACCCGTTTCACTAGCTCTTTAGCCTTCGGATCATTCTTGAAATGATCTCTTACAGGCTGTACAGGAAGACACGCTGAATTAATCAGAGGCAATTGATAGAGAAATAGAAGTATTCCTCAGAAGGGGTCCAAGAAATCCTAGCTCAGAATATCAAATAGATGGACATCAGACCGCACAAGTTCTATGTATTCGACTTCTGAAAATTATGAGTTTAAACCATACCCACCTTGAATTATTTCAATAAAATGAAGCTTGGGATCAAATGGCTAGATGCAGCACCATATCAAAGTTGGACAACAGTGAAGTAAAATATCAAGGCTTCAACAACCTATTGTAGTTTTGAAAGAGTTGACTTTCTACCAGTTGGTTTATTCCTCTCACATAGCCGAAAAACTAAGTGAAAGAAAGAAAACAGATCTGTGTATCACATGCAATGCAAACTCCCCCTTATTTTTGCCAATATGAATAAATAAGTGCGATAACAGTATTTAAACTTCAAGCCATGCATGAAGACACGTATACACATAGAAGCAAACATATCACCATCCTATCACGATATCATGATGGCGACACATACAGACAGACTATATATGATGGAAGATCGATGAAATTTGTACAAGAACCCAGGCTCTACAGTGGGCTTGGGGTTGAGGTAGGTGCAAAAAGGTGGACATCTGTGATATAAAACTATTTGACAATTGTAAACAATTAAAATCTATATAACCACATGATTTGAGCGAGTAGACCTTGCTCAAGCAGGTGAGTGTGGCTTCCTTTAAAAGCACATCTAGAACAAGAGCTCTCTTAAAAATTAGTTTCCAAACAAAATTAAGGTAATCTTCTACAAGAAGCAAAAGCCGAAACGTGCCCACAGACGAGTTAAAAAAGGAGAAAATGGAGACAGTTATACAAATCTAATGAATAGTCTCAAAAGGGAAACTCTTAACAGATTATCAATTGTGGATGCTTACTTCAGCATCGTGACACCTAACGCACAAAATACATATATCTTTAAAAGAAACAAATGACACTAGTGATTGTACATAAGAATCGAACTTTTAATATCTAATATAAATTTTTTATACCAAGACGTCATCGTCTCCAAATATATATGCTATAATACGGTATATATGATGATCAAGAAATTCCATCACAGTAAAAGGGTACGTTAGTAATTCATATTGATAGCCTATTTATTTGTATAACGATGATTATGACCACTCTCTCATTCTTGATATAGGGAAAACAAAACTTAAACATGACTAGAATTAGAATATAGTAGTCCAGACATGATTATATCTAGTACCTGTAGTATCTGGTTAAGTGCTTTTGCTAGAGCTGGTTTGAGGTCCCCAGGGTGCAATTCCCCACTTTCATAATCAGATGATAGTTCCTCAAAACTCTTGAAGGTCCTAAGATAAGAAATGGCAAATATAAAACACACAGCATGTTAAAGAATTCCATTAAGAAAGTAGTGTGACCAACACATGGTAGTATATCATGGCAGATAAACATTTTTAAAATGATAATGGAGCATGTTATTCATTGAGACCTTGTTTATGAATAAAAATGAAAAGTATTTCAAACAACCAGAATTATACAGGTCAAATACACCTACATAAATAAAACAGAGATAATGGACAGTATTTCTCAAGATCATTAGAAATAAGAGTAACTCACTTGTCGCCACCATTATCCGCATTTCGCTCAACCTTGAACTCATTAAACCATGGGAAAATAATATACTTGATGTACTCAAGGCATGGATTCTTTTCTACCACCTTTGGAGGGCAGAATGCTTTCTTTATCTTCACATTCACTTCAGCCTGTGGACACACTATTATAATTGACGGAAGCAATAAAACTACAAATTCAGATGATAATTGCCAAAAAAAAAACTAAGACTAAGCTTAGGTACCAATCAACACACAAATGAAGAAATTTTACAATTTATATATCATTCCCTTTCCCAGATGAGGTAATACCTCTTCATCCTCCATGTATATGGAAGATGATGGATCACTCTTTGACATCTTTTCTTGACCTTCCTGCAAACCAGGGAGCATATCTGTATGCAGAAGTAAACAGGAATAACGGTGAAAATTTAACTGAAGAAAAATGTCGTCTGGTACATACAGTTAGAGTCTAGAGGATGCTTACGGTGGGACAGTATTATGGGCTTGTTTTTTCTTTTTATGTCATCACAGTACTCTCTAGCAAGTACATTCACTTTGCGCTGGTCCATGCCCAACTGACAGATGTCGGCCTGTTTGGATAAATCATATTTTTGAAGTCCAATTTACACTTAATTAAAACAATTGCATTAAACCAAAATATTTCTCTTTTTGAAGGCTAACAGGACAATCACACTATAATGCATACACAAGGATCAAATAAGATATCTTTCCGATGGTTCATTTTAGTAGAAATTCAAAATATTAATTGATGTGCATGAATTGATGGGAAGAAGCCCTACATAAAGTGAGCAGTCTGATTGAGAAAGGTACAGACTGCATATATGATACATACTGAAATGTTACGAGACATCATATTAATTAGATTCCAACAATACTGAAAGATAATGGTACCGCACAGTCAGATCAACCAAGAAATTCCAAGTGCACTTGAGAAAGACGTACAACATGCTACCAAGTACCAAGTCTAGAATTACTCAATGAATTTCTTCGAAGGAAACAACTCATAATTGTTAAACCATGTAAGATGCACTTGTCATGGAGCGTTCATTTGAAAACTGAACCAAGTAGTGAAAGTATTTCCACAATGTTCATTGCTTAAACCAAGTGTCACCTTAAGAAAAAATACATCAGCACACTGCATGCACGGGTAGAAAATCTGGGCTGCTGACAATTCATCTTGTTCAGAGCGACCCATAATTTGACAACACCTAATTAGACCATAAAAGAAGGGGAAAATGTGATGCCTTATATTTTGAAAGATTGCATATTCAAAATAAAATAAAATAAAACTGTATACCTCAATATTCTTGGAAGTTTATTCCTCCTAGCAATGTCCATTACAAGAGGCCAGTATTCGTGAGCCCTGGTGTTGATCTCTTCAGAAGACCAAAGGAATTCCACCTGACCTCCTTCTATAGTCATCCCTACAGCTTTCCATATCTCAATCAGATACTGTCCTATTACTTGGATTTTCTTCAAGTCACCCCCCATTTTATTATTTAGCTGTGCAAACCAATCTGCGATCCAAATTTTAACTTTGCAGCCAGCAGAAGTCAGTTTGTTGACATTAATTGCTTTCATAACTCCCTGCTCAGGAAACACAACTGGCCCAATAAGAGATCATTCAAAAGTGTGTCTATGTAGTCCTGTTCCTATGGAACAACTATACGATGTCTTCCCATAGTTATTTGGAAAAACCCCTATCAAAGTACGGAATAAAACTTGTAAACGTGATATATTCATCTCTCCTATTAAATTGCACCAGTAGCTACTTCTCATATGATTCCATTGAATCACATAGTACCAAAGTATATCATTCGAAGTTACATGATTTAAAATAATATATACATGAAAAAAGTAAGACTATTACCACAACAGTTACACAGGATACAGTAAACTACAATTTATAAAGTTATATGTAATAGAAGATTATATTTGAATTTAAAAGCAAAATAGAGTATCGCCCAAGGATCAGCAGCAGGTCAAACTAAGACAAATTAACATAAACGGATAATAATAACCATCACATTTTCAGGCTCTCCGAAAAAAGGGCAAAAAAACTTTATCAAAAAAATAATAGTTCACAAAATCATTAAAGCATATATAATTACTCAAAACTTATTATGAGTATGATGCAGTCAACTAACAGAATTCACACTGCCCCTGATTCTACAAAAGAAAAAAAACTAGCATATTGGGAAGACTGATCAAATTAACCAAATGACAAATAAAATTACAAAATTTTCAGCCAAATATAGAAGAGAGAGTAAAGAGACCTGAGCAATGTGCATCCGTCCAGACGGTTCGAACCCATCGTAGCAAACGGGCTGCGGCTTGTTAGCCAAGAGTCTCTTCAATTCATCCTCTTGTATACACTCCTCACCGATGCTCCTTATTATCTCAAACCTTTCTTCCAAGCTCATCCTATATTACATTCGACAACTCAATATCTATCATGAACTTCATTTCTAATTAAAATATATATATATACAACTACAAAGGATACCTATTTCATGGTTTTCAACAATTCAAATTAAACAAAAATAACACATAGAGAAAAGAGAATTACCGGGAGGAGGATTCGGCGGAGGAGGAGTCGGCAGAAATGGAGAGGGATTCCATGGGCTCAGGGGAAGGTGTTTCGCTATTGTTCTCCATAGTTGAACTGAATTTTGTGCAATTAATGAAAAATGAAAATGGAGTCTACTAGGGTTTATGACTTGTTTGTGGGCCATTTAGATGCACAGAGGATGGACATCTCCGATTCGATTCGGTTCTAAGCGATAGAACTCGAATATTTGATACAAAAAGAGTGTGTTTGAGCGTCATTATTTTGAAAAAATGTATTTTAAAATAGTAGATTGATGGAGTATGTGTAGTTGAAAAAGAAGAAAAAATTATTGATGAGATAGAAAATATTATTTTATTGAAAAATGTGTAGTTGAAAATAAGTAGAAGAATGAGACAATTTTATTTTTTTTTATTATTTTTTTTTTTTAGATTGTAAGTTGATGGTTTCATATAGTTTTTTTTGTTATAAAAAGTAGATAAAAGTTATGAGTCCAATGAAACACGCGGTTAAAAATGAAGTTTGACTTTTGTGTAATCTTAAATAAACTGTGAAATTCGTACGAATTTCACGTTTTCTTTAATTTTGTTATTTTTACTTCTTTTGTTTGAATCTAGTGGAAATTACACCAAACTAGATTTTTTAAAATCCAACTTGAAAAACCATATTTAAAGTTTGTTTATACAAAAAAATAAAAAAAAATAAAAAAATCAGATATTAATTCAAATCATAATCCAATGTTTTAATACTAATACTAATAATAATATTATTAAGCCCATGTTTGGTACATATTAAAATTTTCATTGTCATTTTTCTACTCATTTTCAACCACACATTTTTCAATAAAATAATATTTTTCATCACATCAATAACTTTTCCTTCATTTTCAACTACACATTCTCTATCAATTTACTGTTCCAGAATATATTCTTTTAAAATAATATGGCTCAAACATACCCTAAATAAATATCAATTTCTAGCGCTTAGGCAATGCTTAGACGCACTTTTTAAAACAGAGCTTATTTGTTAGGTGATATGGTCATTGAATAAGGATCAATAAATTTTAAAGAATAAAAAATGATAAATTTAGTTCAAATGTCGGATATCACGATTTCGTTTAAAAATGAAGAATCATTCGGATTCAGTCGTCGTGATTTCGATTCCCATTTTTTTTTTTTTTTTTCGTAGAACCGAAATCTCTTATTCCACAAATTCAGTTAAAATATCCACTCCTACCTTAAAAAATTTCATGTTTGGTTGTGCTTCTCTCATACCATGATCAATCTGGCTCGACAACGGTCCACCTCTTCATACCAGAGAGATTATGGCCTAGGTTGTCCCGGCCCATAATCAAACTGGTCCGGATCGGATCGGGCCGGACAAAGGGTTCAATAGTCCTGCATAGAGGCGAACCGGTTCACCTCCACCGTGGTATTCCAGCTTATAATAGTACAGCATCAAGGCAATGGACGATTCAGAATTTAAACACAAAAAGGGCATGGCGGCGCATTTCAAAAACCGAAAATAACGTTCTTCAAATATCCGGTAAGTAATCCTTTCCTCTTGGTCAAATTTTAAAACCCCAATCGAAGCCAATTCGTAATTCTCTACGATAACCTGCTGGATTTTCAATATCCCGCCTTTAGTTTTGTACACTGCTTTCTAATTTTCTTCTTATGCATTAGGATTTTAAATACCGTTTCTTATAATAATTAGCAGGAACGTGATGAAAAAGTAGGGCTTTTGGATTCCGTGCCCATTGATTGCCCAGATTTATTACTGCAGGCGTTCTAAACTAATGGCTTGGATATGATAATTTGGTTGCCTCACTCACTTGAGTGCATACGTGCACATAGTATATTTATTTGAAAAAATATGATTTTCTGTACTGATGGTAGGCCAATTTATGTCAATTAAACTTCGTGGAAGATTTTCCAATTAGAATAGGTGGACGGAGTGAGGAAGATGATGAATTATAACAGGTACTGATGATTGGTGTTTTCCAGTATCTAGATACATCTCCTGGTGCAGCCAATTTTTGTGCACGTGCCGAGTGTCTGAGATACGTGAACCCACTGATTTTGCCACTTTTTTTTTCCTGATTCCCACTCCATTATTAGATCGATATCATTGCCTTCATATAAAATTCCACGTAGATCAAATTGGTTGTTTACATATTAAAATGACCTTTCAAGTCTTATAATACACATGATGTGTCCAGGTAATACGTGCTTCTGCTTGTGCACATGAGAAATACTTGGTCAAAAGATTCAAGTGCTGCTTGGAATGCTAATTTCCTTGTTTAATTCTCATCATGCCTCACTAATGAGCACCATTTCCGCATGGCACATTCTCTGGTGAGGCCCCAGTAGACCGTGGTTATACCCAGCAAAGATGTGCCGTTTCTGTGACTGGTGAATATGTGAAAACTCTCGGTTAAGCCATGGCCTAAATTAGTTCGTAGCAGCAGGCTTTCTCTTCTCCTAGGGTACCATTTTGAGAAATGAAATTTGTCTTATTTTTTCATGTTTAGTGCAGCCTGGACTGTAAATTTGATGGCTGAGAATCATTGAAAGGGGATAAGTATTATGGACGCTGAAAGCTTCCACGGGAAGAGTGAACGCAAATAATAAGTATTTTTTCACCTTTTAATTAGGAAAGAAATGATTTGGTATTCCTTTCTTGTTCATATACCCAAAATCCACCAACCAATCTTCCCATTTTCACTCCTTTCCTCAACTGGCCTCGAAAAGCTATATTTTGCATTACCTTTCCGTCAATTTTGCTTCTTCTGGATCGTTCCAAAACCCGGATAAACTTGACAAAAATCCAAATATTTTCAGCCGTAAAGACTGGTTAAACCCAAGTCATCAAAATTTTTGAAAACCTCAAAGACCCAAATTTAACACTGCCTCTCTTTACTCAAATTTCAGACCGCAAAGACTCAAACCAAATGAAGCCCTTTATACGACCATCATCAACAAGCTGGCACTTGCCAATAATTTTGATGGGATTGAAACCCTCATGCAAAGAATCAAGCTTGAGAGGAACTGCAGGCTTTCTGATGAGTTTTTCCGCAATGTGATCAAGATTTACGGGCACTTGTCTGGGAGGATAAACAGGGCCATTGAGACCCTCTTCCCGTCGTAGTTGTATTTCTTTCTGGTCATTCTCTCCTCTCTTTCTGTTTGTCATATACGAATGCATTTAAATTCTTAAACTATTGACAATCTGTGTTGTTTGTTAAACCCTAATTAATCAGGTGATAATCATAAAGTTACTGTTGTATTCTTTTCTTTTATATGCGTGAATTCTACATATCAGTGTTTGTTTACGTATTCATAATGCCCTCTTTAAGTTTAAACCTTTGATAATTTATTTTTCTGGCGTGTGTATTCCAGAAAGAGAAGGATCTGTGTATATTCTGAAGTTATTTTTTTTATTTTTTATTTTTTAATATCGTGGCAAATGGTAATGGTTTTTCAGGCGACAAAGAAGTTTACTTTCAAGTTGATTGAAATGGGTTTTACTCGAGGTGTGAAGCGTCCGATTGAAATGCTCTGTAAGAGTCTGAATAGTCCAGTTAATTGCAGCCATACTTATTCTACTAGTCTAGTATACAGGGAAATGTCCTTTACCGGGTTATCTGAAATTAAACCTATGGATTCTTTCAATTATTCCAATCCAATCCATGGTTTTGGAATCTTCTTTACTCGGAATTACTCGTCTAAAGAATCTGCACCAGAACAAATGAATCTAATAAAGCAGCTTAGGGAGAGAACAAGTGCTCCCATTAAAGATGTCAAGTCTGCACTTATTGCTTGCGGCTGGGATATTGGCAAGTCTACAGTTTCCCACTTTAGTTTTAATTTTTTAATTTTATTTGTTTATTTATTATTTTTTGCGCTTGTGTTAATTGATAATGAGTTGTATTGGATGACTACAGAGGCTGCACAGAAGGAACTAAGAAAAAGAGGGGTTGTTCTTGCATCAAAAAAGTCTTCTCGAATCGCTGCAGAGGGTTTGCTTGCTTTGGCACAGAACAAAGAGAAGGCTGTTGTTGTTGAACTCAATTGTGAAACTGACTTTGTTGCTAGGAATGAAATTTTTCAGTACATGGTTAGTGCTACATTTATATCCTAACCCCATACCTGGCACACACGCACACACCAGGAATAGATGGTGTTATTTGAGTTGCAGGAAAAATCATTATCAGTTGGGAACAGTATCTTTTGCTCAGGCAGCACATCAAATGCTTTTGTGAATGTTTATTGATTCCTTACGATTGATATTTATGTAGGCCTTATCTTTGGCAAAGTCAGCTCTGTTGCTTGAAGGTTCTAAACAGTCTTCTCTTACTATGCCTGTTGGACCAGAGTGTCTGGAGGTGAGCAGTCTTAATTGTTAATCTCCATAAAAAGCTATCCATTTTTGTCTACGCAATCAGAGCATAATTTTATCTTGCTTTCATTACCTTCATATTTTCTTTCTTTTGATTTTTCTTGGCTTTCACATTCTTAGGTATTAAGTATGCATTTCGCTATCAACCTCCTTGGAACCTACATGCTCTTTTTAATGAGAGGATGCAAATTAGTTCTTCATTCTTGTGCCTCATTTCAGCTTTAATCGATGTTCCTGTAAAAGCTCTGATAAGTTCCTCAATTTTTACAGGATTTGAAGATGAATCTTGACCATCCTAAGTTAAATGGAGAGAAAACAGTTCAAAACGCAATTACAGAACTAGCTGCAATGATGGGAGAGAATGTCAAACTTGGAGGGGGTTTCGCAATGGTTGCGCCATCATATGGTGTCTTGTCTACTTATATTCACCAGAGCCCCCAACCAGGTAACGAGGCTTCAATTCTTTATTATGGTTGACAGTACAAATTTTGCCTGCATGCAAGTACAAATTTTGCCTGCATGCAAACACAATCATACCTCTTAATTCGTTGCCACGAAAAGATATTTTGAGCTACTCATATGGATCTTTCTGGCTTTTTATTGGAGATCCAGGTGTAGGACGTATTGCAGGACTTTTATCACTTGAGATAGAGGATCATAATGCTCCAACGGATGCTGTCCAGCGTGTTGGATCCGAAATAGCAATGCATGTGGTGGCTGCAAAGCCACTGTTCTTGGCGAAGGAAGATGTTTCTTCTGATGCATTAGGTTATGAGCGTGAGATTCTCAAGTCTCAGGTATGTACTTGTATATTGGAAATTCCAAAAATTTAATTACAATTGCATCTCATCATGATCCACTGTGTCAATACTAGTGTTATTTAGGAATCTGACAACATCCAACATTGCATTTTCAAAAGAATACAAAAGAAAGTAACATATGTTTTCCCCACCTCTATGATTTATAATGTGGTATAATTCTTTTATTGCTTCTTTGACACTGCCATCTTTTCCTTAACACTAATTCTTAGTTTTTAGCATTTTTATCAACTTTTTATTGTAATTCAAACTCTCATGCTGAACCCGTTAAAAGAGGTGCAAGAAGAAAAAGGCTTGATTAACGAGGATGGTATTATTTTTTGTTAGTATTGTCATCTAACAACGAAGCTTATCCGTCTATTTTTACACTCGCGACAATATGTATTTCCATTGATGAAAACTCTTACTATTTGTTGGTCCTTGTGTCCAGGCAGAAAGTACAGGAAAGTCTCAGATGGCCATAGATAAAATGGTTGAAGGCCGTTTAAGAAAGTATTTCGAGGAAGTAGTTCTAATGGAACAAAAGTTTGTCGTTGATGACACTTTAAATATAAAGGTATGATCTCAGAAATGCCATTGCTTGTAATTTCCC
>CAIGRR010039625.1:0-11813 GCA_903798365.1 Fraxinus sp. 1973-6204
TAGGAGGCCTACTATTTTGTTATTCGTTACAATCTATAGCTAATTTCAATTTCAAATCCGTAATTGTTTGATTCCTTTAACTTGTGAAGCACTAGGATTTGATGATTTTCTGCGATAGAGGTTATTGAATCTTAAGAAAAAATATTTAAATAGATTGAATGCAACCGCTGGTGTTTGTGTTATCTAGTTCAACGATTTCTCTATTGTGTAAAGTTGTTATTGGTATGGGGTTATTTAATAATTAGGGTTAATTAGAATACTGATTTCTAACTAACTAAAATTAAGGAGAGATATAAGAAAAATATTCCAATGGTGAATATTTGAAATATGAATTGAATTATCTTTGCATCTGTGATCAATTGTGGATTTTCGATGGTGGATGTGGACTTAAACAAAGGTTAGTTTATTGATTGTTTTTGTTAATTTAAATTTCATTATTATTAATTACATTACTTACAATTGTTTGCACACAAAACCCTCCAATCATTGTATGACGCATAAAATATTGAATTATATACTCTTTGTGAGATCGATCCTTACTTTCACTACTACATTAGTTTTAGATGTTAATGTATTACTTTTGGGTGTCGCGATAGTACACACCATTAATGGAGTTTGTGGGGGACTTGCAATATTAATTGAGTAAAATTCTTTTTCTCTTTTAATTCCTACCACATTTGATTTTTATTTGATATGAAATAATAGTGTAGTACAATTCAAATGTCACCTTTTGAAATCAAGTCCATATTGCCAACGTGTCCTATCTTAAAATGAAAAAATAATTATATGATTGGTAATTAATTAAACTTCGTTTATGATTTAAATTTTTATGATAGGCACGTGTGAGATGATAAATGTTGATTTTGATAATGATAATCTTTTTGTGATTTGGATAGAGTTATATTGTAATCTTAATTTGATAAAGTTTAATAGTAATCATAATTGTATTATTTGAAATCAATTCTTATCTTACACCCTTTTTCAATTGTAGTCGCATACAAACTCAATAGAGAATTTGAACTATAAATACTTTAGAAATTCCCAAGGTAAGATATTTTTGTGCAAGTGATTCGTTTTCTTATACTTTTATATTCAGTAATTTATGTATGAATTGTTAGTAGACCTTCGAGTTCTTTATTAAAAAATATGAATCTTTCAGGAATTTAAAATGATCTGAGATGGATATGTCATCTGGTCACCGATATACTCCTTAAGAGAAGAGTTTTATAAAGTGTTTATTTTATTGTTATATAATTGTTTATGAGAAATGCACGTATCTTACTATGTAATATTAAATACTCACACTTACAAGATTTTATAAGTTAGTTCGGGTTGATTGAAAAAAAAAACACTAAGTTTTTTTCTTATCTCCTAGTTTATTAGATTGTTTATTTGTTCAATGACACGTTTATTAATTAGTTAACTGATTATATTTAAATTTTTTTAAAATAAATTTAGATTACATGTTTTAGCTGATATTTATGTTTGAAAATAAAGTAATATTTTCATTTGTAACGTTTTCCTTTTAAAGTAAAGAAAATTGAATTTTTTGGTAACACTTCAGAGTTTATGAAATTTTAGGGTGTTGCAGTTTGGTATTAGAGCAAATGTTTAATTTCATGTAGATTCACACACAAAAAAAAAAGACAAAAAATCTATTCAATTGAACAGTCGGGCACTGTTAACGTGACCAGTGCCGAATAGTGCACTACAATGTTCACATGAACACTAACACTGTCACAAAATGAATTTTTTTTAGATTTTTTAAAGTTAAATATTTGTTTTAAATTGATTTAAATAATGATTTCAAATTGATTTTAAATAATAATATTTTTGATGGATTTTAAATTAATGATAGTTTAAGTTTAAATTGTTAATATTTTTGTCCATGGACATATATATATTTACGTATTTAGCTCTAATTCTCGAGTGATGTATAAAAAGAAAAAGGAAGAAGAAGAAGAAGATATGTATAATAAATAAAATATTTTTATAAGATTTATGAATTAAATGACAATTTTGCAAAGTTTTAAAACATGGAATGATATGAAAAATTCTTGGCACGCAATGCTCGCTATTCGACCACTCTCCGATTGATCCAAGGTATAAAATGAAATATCATTCATTTAACATGATTATGAGTTTCTTGCTTCATGTTATGCATTATAAATATATTAAAGTCAAGTATCCAAAAACTTTTCAACTAACTAAAATAATTTCAAGGACGAAATTATTTAGGAGGGGAGATTGTAATGCCCGAAAAATTTTATAAAACAAAATTTATTTGTTTTATATGCTATATATAAATTTATTGAAAAGTTGAAGGATTAAAGTAAAGTATGTTTTAAATTCTTTTTATTTTGATCAAATAATTATATTTTGATAGTTGAAAAATAAGTGTGTCGATATTGGACTCTTTTCATAGCTCATAATTAATTAGAAATTTTCAACACGAGAAAAAAAAAACTTATTTTGCATTAGACTACATCTAGTTAAGTTAAATTAAAAGAGTAATAGGTTAATAGGGTTGGTGGGGACTTGCAATATTAATTGAGTAAAATTCTTTTCCTCTTTCAATTCCTACCACACGTGATATTTATTTGATATGAAATAATAGCGTAGTGCAATTCATATGTCACTTTTTGAAACCAAGTCCATATTGCCAACGTGTCCTATTTTAAAATGAAAAATTTAATTATATGATTGGTAATTAATTAAACTTCATTTATGATTTAAATTTTTATGATAGGCACGTGTGAGATGATAAATGTTGATTTCGATAATGATAATCTTTTTGTGATTTGGACAGAGTTTGATTATTATCTTAATTTGATAAAGTTTAATAGTAATTATAATTCTATTATTTGAAATAAATTCTTATTCAAATACCTTATATTACACCGTTTTCAATTGTAGTTGCATACAAATTCAATTGAGAATTTCAACTATAAATACTTTAAAAAATTTCATTATTTCAACACAGAAAATAAAAAAGAGCCACATTAGAGAGAGAGAGAGAGAGAGAGAGGTATAGAAAAATAAATTGAGAACTTTTACGTGCAAGATTTTATTCTTTTCAACCTTCCAAAATCAATTTAGATATTTTTGTGCAAGTGATTCGTTTTCTTATGCTTTTATATTCAATAAGTTATTCATGAATTGTCAGTGCACCTTCGAGTTCTTTATTAAAAAATATGAATCTTTCGGGAATATAAAATGATCTGAGATGGATTTGTCGTCTGGTCATCGATATACTCCATAAGAGAAGAGTTTTATAAAATGTTTATTTTATTGTTATATAATTGTTTATGAGAACTGCACGTATCTTACCGTGTTTTATTAAATAGTCATTCTTAAAAAAAAATTACAGGTTAGTTCAGGTCGATTGGAACTCTAGGGGACGGTGATGCAAACTGCAAGAGTAATTGAAGAAATAAAAACACTAAGTTTTTTTATCCCCTAGTTTATTAGATTGTTTATTTGTCCAATGTCAAGTTTATTAATTAGTTAATTGATTATATTTAATTTTTTTTTTATAAATTTAGATTACATGGTTTAGCTGATATTTATTGCTGAAAATAAAGTTATATTCTTATTTGTAATGTTTTCGCTTTTAACGTAAAGAAATTTGAATTTTTTGGTAACACTTCAGTGTTTATGAAATTTTAGGGTGTTACAGTTTGGTATTAGAGGAAATGCCTACTTTCGTGTAGATTTAAAAAAATTTGATTTAAATAATGATTTCAAATTGATTTTAAATAATAATATTTTTGATGGATTTTGAATTAATGATAGTTTAATTTTAAATTGTTATTATATTTTTGTACATGTTTTAGACATACATATTTACGTGTTTTGCTCTTATTTTCGAGTTATTTATAAAAAGAAAAAGGATTATAATAAATAAAATATTTTTATAAGATTTTTGAATTAAATGACGATTTTGCAAAGTTTTAAAACATGTAATGATATAAAAAAAATTTGGCATGCGACGCTTGTTATTCGACCTCTCTGATGGATCCAATGTATGAGATGGAAAAGTCAAGTATCCAAAAACTTTTCAACTAACGAGATTATTTTAAGGTGTGGAGATTGTAATACCCCGAAAATTTTATAAAACAAAATTTATTTGTTCTATATGCTATATATTAATATATTGAAAAGTTGAAGGATTAAAGTAAAGTATGCTTTCAATTCTTTTTATTTTGATCAAATAATTAGATTTTGATAGTTGAAAAATAAGTTCATCGCTATTGGACTCTTTTTATAACTCGTAATTATCGTAATAATTAGAAGTTTTCAACACGAGAAAATTATTTTGGATTAGACTACATCAAGTTATGTTCAATTGAAAGAAAAATATGTTAATAGAGTTGGTGGGGACTTGCAATATTAATTGAGTAAAAAAAAAATTATCTTTTAATTCCTACCACAAATGATTTGTATTTGATATGAAAATAATAGTATAGTACAATTCAAATTTCACTTTTTGAAACCAAGTCCATATTTCCAACGTGTCCTATTTTAAAGTGAAAAACTTAATTATATGATTGGTAATTAATTAAACTTGGTTTATGATTTAAATTTTTATGGTAGGCACGTGTGAGATGATAAATGTTGATTTCGACAGTGATAATTTTGTGATTTGGACAGAGTTTAATTATAATCTTAATTTGATAAAGTTTAGTAGCAATCATAATTCTATTATTTGAAATCAATTCTTATTCAAATTCTTTATATTACACCGTTTTTCAATTGTAATTGCATACAAACTCAATTGAGAATTTCAACTATAAATACTTTAGAAATTCTCATTATTTCAACACAGAAAATAAAAAAAGAGCCACATTATAGAGAGAGAGAGAGAGAATGAGAGAAAAAAGTATAAAAAAATAAATTGAGAACTTTTTTTTTGCAAGATTTTATTCTTTTCAACCTTCCAAAACCAATGTAAAATATTTTTGTGCAAGTGATTCGTTTTCTTATGCTTTTATATTAAATAATTTATGCATAAATTGTCAGTGAACTTTCGAGTTCTTTATTAAAAAATATGAATCTTTTGGGAATTTAAAATGATCTGAGATGGATATGCCGTCTGGTCACCGATATACTCCATAAGAGAATAGTTTTATAAAATGTTTATTTTATTGTTATATAATTATTTATGAGAATTGCACGTATCTTACTTTGTTTTATTAAATACTCACTTTTAAAAAAATTTACAGATTAGTTCAGGTCGATTGGAACTGCAGCGGGACGGTGATGCAGATTGCAAGAGGAATTGAAGAAATAAAAACACTAAGTTTTTTTTTATCTCCTAGTTTATTAGATTGTTTATTTGTCCAATGACACGTTTATTAATTAGTTAATTGATTATTTTTTATATATATAAATTTAGATTACATGGTTTAGCTGATATTTATTGCTGAAATAAAATTATAATTTTATTTGTAACGTTTTCGCTTTTAACGTAAAGAAAATTGAACTTTTTGGTAACACTTCAGTTTTATGAAATATCAGGGGGTCACAAGAGTTGTCCAAGAGCACAACATTTTGAAACTTGTTAATTCTTCAAGATTTTGGATAAGCCTATTATACTGAGGTTGACAGTTGAATACTATTGTTAGGAAGTTTCTAAGTAGGAACACGTTAACAAGCCTAAATTGT
Source organism: Fraxinus sp. 1973-6204 (assembly GCA_903798365.1). Taxonomy (NCBI): domain Eukaryota; kingdom Viridiplantae; phylum Streptophyta; class Magnoliopsida; order Lamiales; family Oleaceae; genus Fraxinus; species Fraxinus sp. 1973-6204. The sequence continues at coordinate 5,668 of CAIGRR010039625.1, forward strand.
TTTCAATGATAATAATTTTAATTAATTTCAGGTCTTCTGACCCTCAAAATTTTGGTAAGTAAAAATCCAACTAGAAATTTGTATTCTATATATATTGACTTGTGAAAGAAGCAAATGAGATAGTATGGAAGGGAAAATCCCAGGATATCTTGTCTTCTTCTCAACTCCCCCTTAGACTTATTAAGATTGTTCTTGGAACAGAAAAGTTGTAGACAAATGTTTAATCAATTTTAAATTATGTGTCATAATCAGAGACAATTTAGTTAGTATTTCAGAAATCTCCCACCACTTTGCTCACCAAACCAATTCATTACTACTTCTTTGTTGTTACGCAAGGTAGTTTTGGGATGGGAAATAAAACTGCCCAGCCTGATCCCACGATTTCATGTTCCAAAGGGTTGGAGATTTTGTTAGAATTTGGGTGTAACTCGAATTCTATTGGAAATTTATTGGGAGTCCTATTAGGAGTTGGTAATATGATTTAAAGAAGTCTTGAAAGAGTCCAAGATAGATAAGGAGAAAGTTTCACGGTTTTGACAGTTTTTGAACTCTTATTCAAACTCACACTCTTTGTTATTGATTTTACGTAATAGAACTTCAACTTGTATTAAACTCTTGTTTGTATTAATTCTCCAAATATGTTAGGGGTTCTTGTATTATAAATATGTGTTGTGTTACNTTTCACGGTTTTGACAGTTTTTGAACTCTTATTCAAACTCACACTCTTTGTTATTGATTTTACGTAATAGAACTTCAACTTGTATTAAACTCTTGTTTGTATTAATTCTCCAAATATGTTAGGGGTTCTTGTATTATAAATATGTGTTGTGTTACACACATATATTTGATCGACTCAGAGAGTGATCCATGAGATCTGGATTAATAGAGGACTCAGAGATCACGAGAAGTCTTGTGATGTCTAGCATAACATATTGTAACTCCTTACTTTTGATATAGTGAATTCTCCGTCTCTGTCCACGATTTTTTTTGGTCTTGAGTTTCCACGTAAATTTTGTGTTCTTATGATTTTTATTATCATATTGTCCATTTCATTTTTAATATTCATAACAATTGACTCAATTTCTAACATATTCCTTGATTAGTCGTGTACTCGGGGTGAGGTTGGGACAATGGATATTTTGTTCCGGTTTGGGGACAAGGAACGTGGTTGGTGCTTCCAACCCGTCCCGGTTACCCTTTATTTTGGAGAAAAAAAGAGAACTTTGCCGTTCCCAAGGTGGCTCTGGAGCAGCTGCTCTTGTTCTATTTCTCTCATAATGAGTGGTCCAGTTTCTCACCATTTATTACGGCTAGCTGAACCTTACATTGCTACAACATGATGCACATAGAACTTCTCTGGACCATAAATATTTGTATATTCCAGAACCACGAACAACCCAATAACCACCATGCATCTTATATTTTGACTATCCCTTTCATGTCACTACAGATAATGAAGTCTATACATATTTTTCAGGGGCATTAGGTACCAAAATACGTCAAGGCTATGAAATTGTAATCTCTGCATTTTCAAAAGAAGTGTGTGTGTTTTACACGGAACAGCCTTATTCTACAGGAGCAGTTAAAGATGATCATATTGGTGAAAACAATTCAAAGTTAAATAATCAGAGTTTATCTTTGAAATTATGTATGCGGATGCCATATAACTAAGATAAGGTCAGTGATTAAATAAAATGAATCAAATCTCAAAAATTAATGGATTTTGAAAAGAAGAGTAAAAAAAATAATCTTGTACCTTGTTGAAGACGTTATTCTTGAATACGGGAATAGTGTCCCCTCATAAAGTGACACTGTCAATACCTAATCTGCATTAGTTTTAAATCCAACCATTTTTACTCAACTGACCAAAGAAAAAGTAGATAAACTACTTGATTTAATCTGTTACGTATTGTTAGAAGCTAAACCATGGCGTAATACAATATTGAGAAATCACGTTGACCCTACATATAAAAACCACTATTTCTCCCTTTATATACAGCCTTCCCTTGTATTATTCTATCTCCACTTCTGTAGTTCCTCCTTTTTATTCTGATTTCAGATTATGGGGAGATCTTCCAGCAGCATTACTGATAACAGATTGAAGAAGGGACCATGGACTTTAGAAGAGGATAAAAAACTGATTGATTATATTCATATACATGGCACGGGAAGTTGGCAGCTACTCCCTAAGAAAGCAGGCCTGAATAGGTGCGGGAAAAGCTGCAGATTAAGATGGACTAATTATCTGAGGCCTGATATTAAGCGCGGAAAGTTCTCGCCCGATGAGGAACAAACCATTATCCACCTCCACTCATTTCATGGAAACAAGTATGCCTTTTTTTTCTTCAACTTTCTTTTGAATTTAAATCTCTCAATACATTTTGAGTTACAATCATATCATCGTGTCAGCTGTTTGAAGGATATAATCAAACAAAATAACTTGTGCTTGTAGGTGGTCCACAATTGCATCTCACCTTCCGGGCCGCACTGACAATGAAATCAAGAATTTCTGGAATACCAACCTGAGGAAGAAGCTCCTCCGGTCTGGTATTGATCCGAATACGCACCAACCTATAACTGATGTCAATCTCCTCCTCAATCTGCTACCTACTTCCAGTTTTACCAATTTGATGGATCCATGGAAATATGCGCTTAAGTTACAAGCAGATCAGTTGACTGAATTTGCGAAGAATCGAGTTCTGCAAAACATACTGCAAGTTTTAAGCACGAGCCCTCTGCCAATTATTGACACAAATTGCCTTGGGGAATCACATAATCCTAGCCAATATGGAAACTGGATTAATCCCTTACAGCTACTATCCAACCCAGTCCTTCCACACATTGCAAACATTGATGCGCTCCCTGAAGAATTAACTACCATATTCAACTCGAAAGAAACCATCCCAGAAATTCTTGATCACCAAACCAATGGATTTGGGATAAGCAAAAGCCACGCAGAATATTCACTTCCAGGTTTAGTTTCAGCCACTACCGGAACTTCCACGGCAAACCTAATGGATAGTGTCAACTCAATGCACATTCCTAACCAATCGCTTACATCTAGCAGCTTTGAAACATTTGGGTATCTTATGGATGATGATGCCAGTAGTTCTCTCTGGAAAGATATATATCATTGATCAAACATTTTATGAATCCTGTTCGTAGGCTATATTGTACTAAACAATTATTTTGCCCCGATCCATTGTGCAACCCATCATTCTCAGTGGCACTAGCTACTTTCTGAAGTGTTCACTCCAAGTTCATCGTTCTTGTATATTTTTTCTTCATCTTCTGTTTTATGTCATAAATATTTTACTATACTGTTAGCTAACAATACCTTTCCTAGGTTGTCGTACGTTGGCATTAACCATACATTGCACAGCGTAAATTAAAAATTATTTCTCATTTACTTATAATTCTCAACTCTTACCATATGTAAATATATAGACTATTAGTTCGATAAAATATGTTAATTAATTGGACCTATCATTTAGCAAATATCTGGTATAGATTAAAATATAAGACGACCAACAATTAATTTTAATTGCATGTTGCATTGAACACTACCTTTAGACATTATAATTAGGTTCAGGCTCCTTTAAATATCTCAATTGTCACATAACTTTCAAATATTTCCTAATTTCCATCGAAGTTTAAAAGTTAACCAAATTTCCTTAAAGGTTTAACGATTTGATGACATGGCATACAAAATTTCATATAGGACACACTTTCAACATTACTGTTTGCCACATCACCAAAATCATGAGTGACATGTTCATCGAGTTTTTTTTCAAATATTTTTATTTGCCCTTTAAATTTTTTAAAATTTTTCGAGTCACCATTGTGTTTTCAAAATTTTAGTTTATTGATTACTCATCGACTCATCGTTTAACAAGTTAAAGAACTTGAGGACACGCAAACGATATTTCACAAGTGGTGTGCTTTTGATGTTGACATACCAAAATCACAAGTAACTACCTACTATAACACAAAAGTTTTTTTTATTTATTTAGTGTCCATGTTTGAGGCTTTGATCCATATTTTTTTTTAACTACACATTTTTCAATAAAATAATATTTTTCATCATATCAATGACTTTTCCTTCTTTTTAAACCACATATTCACCATCACATAAAAAAAAATACATTATTTTCTAAAAAATGTGCATCAAATACACTAAGCTTTCATTTGGTGCACTTTATTTTAAAAAAAAATGTATTTTTTTGGTTAATATGATGTGGAATATGTGGTTGAAAAAGAAGGAAAATTTATTGATGTGATAGAAAATATTATTTTATTATCGAATGTATGGTTGAAAATGCGTATAAGAATGAGAATGAAAAAAAAAATGTGACTCAAATAGGGGCTAAGAAACGAAGTTCCATCTTCAAACAATACATACCTATATCTTTCAATGGAATCTGCATAATGGGCTGACTGAAAGCGCGAGAGATGAAATATTATTTTTAGTTAGTTCAATGGCAATTGAGACCACTTTTAAAATTCAATGACAAATGAAAAATATTTGGAAAAGTATAGGGTCAACAATTAAACAAGACTAATCTTTTTGAGCTAGAGCCCACAACAAAGAAAATTATTTAGTTTAATGGGCTGACCGAAACATTATGAGCAAGGTGAGCCCATGGACCTCATCAATAAATATATATTTTAATTTCATCCCAATTAATTTAAAAAACATAAACCCTAATTAATTCCACTTTTTATCTCTCTCTACATTTATCCACTCTCACTCTCTACAAACCCGCCTATCTCATTCCTGTCACCACCACAATCTCTCTCTCTCTCTCTCTCTCTCTCTACTATATCGGCGTCGTTACAGCGGAGATCGACATGGGTGTGGTGATCGCTACAGCGGCGATCGACAGCCAAATCCACTACCTTCGTTCTCTCTCCCACTCTACTACAGCGGCGTGCGGTGTTGGGTACAACGATAGAGGTGTTGGGTGCGATCGACAGCCAAATCCATTAACACCGTCGCTACAGAGGAGTGCGGTGATGGCGGTGGATTTTGTTGTGGTGGCGACGACGAGGGTAAGGTGTTGGTATGGTTTTTTATTAACAGTGAATGTGTGTTGGTTGGAAATGGTGGTTGTGGTGGTGGTGGAGATGGAGATGTTGTGGTGGCGACGACGGCAGTGCGGTGATGGCTTTTGTGGTCGGGTCAACTGCAGTGATCGTTCTTTTTGGTGTTTGTGATCTAGCTATTGAATTGTGACTTTAAAATTTGTGACTAAAAATATATGGGAAAAGTTGTGACCATGTTCGTGTGACCTTCGATGACTAAAAATATAATCTTGTGGTGGTGTTGACGGTGTTTTTTGTTGGGTGGTGGTGGAGGTGCCATTGGTGTTGATGGTGGTGGCACTGCGTGGGGTGGGGTGGGGTGGGGTTGCGGGATGGTGGAGTATAGATTAGGCTGTGTTGACGGCAACAACGACGCTTATGGTGAGGTTGTGGCTACGGTAGTGATGGTGGTTGTGGTGAGTTGCCGACTGTGACCAGTGCTGTGGCCTATGCTGTGACTTGTGCTGTGACCTGAACCATGTGCAATATATTCTGTAATCCGTGCTGTGACCATTTGAAAATAATCCGTGACTATTAACAAAAATGTGAGACATGAGACTTGTCATGTTATCAATCATTATAAACAAACAACCATGCGTTGTGACCTAGGCTGTGACCATACAACAGGTAAGCTGTGACCACAGTTGTCGTCGGAATATTCGTCGGAGTTGGAACAATTGCCGGAATCGGAGTAGTCGTCGGAGCAGTCGCCGGAATAGTCACCGGAGCGGTCTTAAGTTCATGTCCACCACATTAGTCACTACTGCCTCTAAATAATCAAATTGTTCAACAATAATTTCTAGTTCATTTTCAATATCAATAATGCATTCAATGGTGAAACTGTCCACAACTACAGTACTAGAAACTCATTGCTGAAAAAGGGATGTAAATTTTATTAGAGATATTATTTAATTTACTTTTAAAATAAGATAAGATACTTATTTTAAAAAATTCAATTACTATTTGATTTAATACATTTTCTAGTATTTTCCTACTTAAATTAGAATAGTGTAAATCATATAAAAGGACTTACTTACACATTATAATAGTTAAAATTTGAA
>CAIGRR010039667.1:0-11163 GCA_903798365.1 Fraxinus sp. 1973-6204
CTCTTTATGCACTTCATCAGATTGTAATTTTGAACTCGCCGTTTAATGATTTTTCGATATGAAAGATGTGTTATGAAGTTCACCATGTATACTTTGAAGCTGTACTAAGAACCTGCTCCAACAAGTAAAGAACGTAACTCGAAAATAAGCCCAAATAATCTTATATAGGACCTAATGTTGGCGCCCATTATGGAGTACAAGTTGGGTTCTCAATAAACTGTATATGGATTCATGTGAAATTCTATTGCAGAAGAACCATACAGATAGCAGTTTACTGTGGAAAGTACTTTTCATGATTTCTAATCATATCTTAGTTTTCTCGTGATTGTATCCTTCTCTCTCTTTTACTCACACATGCACACTGATTTTACCCTTGCTAGCATGCTTTCCTTTTCATTCTCTTCTACACTGCCTATCTCCATTAAGCTAGTAAGATGGGCAAGTGCAGAAGAGATACATATACTTGCCTAAAGTAGGCGTTCATTTTGAGGATGTCCTGTTCAGCTAGTTCATAGAGAGATGGATTAGTGCTTGAGATAGTAGCTGCATATTAACTACGACCTTAAATGAATATTACCAGCTTACTACTAGCATTTTCACTTCTACAGGTTCTAATTCCTGCTCCATATTGGGTGAGCTACCCAGAAATGGCGAGGTTGGCTGATGCAACCCCTGTGATTCTTAATACCCACATATCTGAAAATTTTCTTTTAGATCCAAAGCTTCTTAAATCGAAACTCAGTGAGAAGTCAAGGCTGTTGATTCTTTGCTCGCCATCAAACCCAACAGGGTCTGTTTATCCACGTAAATTGCTTGAAGAGATTGCTCATATTGTAGCAAGGCATCCCAGGCTTCTGGTAGGTTCACTAAATCTACGTAGTTTATGCCAAGCGATACTTATTTTTGCATGGTTAAAGTTCTTCTATATTCTAGATTTAGCTTACCTTATCCTCCTTTTTTAGGTTCTCTCTGATGAAAATTATGAACATATTATTTATGCTCCGGCAACTCATACGAGCTTTGCATCTTTTCCTGGCATGTGGGATAGAACTCTAACTGTAAATGGCTTTTCAAAGGTAAAATGTACTTTAATATCTCGAAAGAGTCCATGCAAGTTATTTGTTATTGCTTTCTTTTCTTTTCGGTCTTCAATTGATTCCAATGGGCTTAACATTGTTAACTGTCTGTCTTTACAATTATGTGACTTCCAAAGGCATTTGCCATGACTGGTTGGAGACTTGGATATCTTGCTGGTCCCAAACACTTTGTGGCTGCATGTGGGAAGATTCAAAGTCAGGTAAGTATACAAATTTGTTAAAACTCTTTTATTACACACAAACTATCTTTCAATCAGAATGTTTTCGGTATGTGAAGTGCCTTGTTATTTTTACATGTTAACTCATTGCACAAATACGTAGATTCTAATATTTTGAGTGTGTCGTGTGATGGAGAAAATATTTATGGTGACTTTATACATACTAAGCAGCAATTGGATTAACGGTAGGTCTAATTTAGTGTGTTATAAACAAGAAGTAATCGATAACACAGACCTCCACGCGATCCCAAGAGCTCCAATGCCCTCTGGGAAATAGGGAAAAGGTTGACCAAACTCGCAACAGTAGTTCAATACAATAATCCAGTCTCCTTGGATTTATTAGAGCGCAGGAACCACCAGCACTTTAAGAGCATGTTTAGAAGGTGATTATAATTTAATCACTTCTGGCCAATCATATTTTTTATCCATACGGTCCACAATTTATGATCACTTAAACTTCAATTTGATTACTTTCGAAACATGCACTAAGCCCCTATTTGACGACCATTATTTTCGGAAAACAATGTTTTGAATAGTAATTTTTAGAAGAATGTGTGGTCAAAAAGTAGGAAAAAATTTTGTGTTTACTTGCAGAATATTTTATTATGTGAATGTGATTAAAAATGTGTACGTAGAAAGAAAAAAGGTTTTCAATAATGGTTGTCAAGCAGGGGCTAAATGTGCTGTAGCTTAGTATAAATTTGGCCTCTATTTATATGAAAGGAACTGTATGAAATTGGCATTAAAATGATAGAAAGCATTGTCGGTATTTCATTAGGTATCTTGGACCTCCTATAAATTGGGATCCAATGCATTAATATAAATTTCAATCTCTATGTGAACTGCGACGGTAGAGTGTTACAGAGCATCGTATTCATCGTCGAACATGTATATACCAGTATTAGTTCTTCTTTATACCATAAATGCAATAAGGTTCGGGTGCTTGCTTTTCACAGTCAACTTCGGGTGCCAGCAGTACATCTCAAAAGGCAGCAGTTGTCGCTTTAGGAATGGGATATGCTGGTGGAGAAGCAGCGTCAGTTATGGTCAAGGCATTCCAAGAGCGGAGAGATTTTCTGGTTAAAAGCTTTGGAGAAATGAAGGGAGTTAAAATCTCAGAGCCTCAGGTAACAGCTCAATTTCCATTTTCCTGCTATTCTTGCTAGAGCCTACTGGATAATACATATAGAGACATCAAATTTTGGTAGTTTAAAATAATTATTTTCTATCTTCGCCTTGATACATAACTTTTGGTGAACACTTGCAGGGAGCTTTTTACCTCTTCCTTGATTTCAGCTCTTACTTCGGAGCGCAGATTGACGGGTTTGGTGCCATTAATGGTTCCGAGTCCCTATGCCGACATTTGCTTGACAAGGCTCAAGTAAGATCTTCGACTCTTCGTGCATGTTCCCTGCTGAAAATAAAAATTAAAACACCTTAATTTAAAAACACTTGTGTGATGTTTGTGATACTAAGCAGTTTGAAGTTTCCTTATTGTTACATTTCATAGAATCATGACTGATAGCAAGCTAGAAAACCGTATAACTTCTACAATCGTTGCCTTCTTTGTGGTTTTTAAAGGGTTTGAGATGGGCACTACGCTAAAAACTTAGCAACAAATCACCTTAAACAAATTACGAAAGCATCTAGGTTCAGAATTCTACGTCCAAAAATAACGATTCTGATTTTTACGGCATAGAAAAATTTCATCAATGTCGATTGTTATACTAATTATCTTGTGTTCGCAGGTTGTTCTTGTCCTGGGAGATGCTTTTGGCGAAGACAGCTGCATCCGCATATCGTATGCAGCATCCCTTTCCACTCTGAAGGATGCAGTAGACAGAATTAAGAAAGCTCTAATCTCAGTCAGGCCAGCAATTCCAGTTTAAAGTTGGGAAGGCCTCAAAATTTAAGGTTCCAAAATTGGTTCAAGGGACAATTTGTATTTTTATTGTAATTACATCTCCACAACTAGACTTACAGTTGGATAAGCTTTTTAATTTATTTTCAGTCACTACAACAAAATGTATTTTTTACAGCGTGCATTGCAAGCCGTAAAAACCTCTTTACGGCGTGCGGCCGCACGCAATAAAAATATTGAATACGGTTCAATATAGTATGTCACCAAATTAGACTGGACTGCTGAACAATTTGATTTCCCTTCATGATCTATGGTATATGGGGAATCTCTTATTCAAACTTCTGGGACTATTTTGAGCCAACAATGTTCCTTCCTTGGGTAAATCACGTGGCACGATCACATCAATGGTGTCATCAGAAACAATCGAACTTGGCCTCACTTTAAAAGAATCATTGGTGGAGTACAATGGTGGCATTGATGGACTTAGATTATTATCAGTATCACTGGATGAACCATTGATAGGGAGGACTATAGCAGGCAGTAAATTTTGCTCCTCATCTTCGGTATGAGGTTGCTTAGAGAAACTCTCCATTCTGATCTTCTTCACAGGATTTTCTTCATCAGAAGTAGAATTTGATAGTGGGTATATATCTTTCGAATCTATCTGACGCTTTGGGTGCTCGATTATGTTTGAGTCACACATAAAGAAAAATTTCTGCATAAATTAATTTGCAAGCAATTTACCTCTAATTTGGTGATTCACAATGTAATACTCTCTTTGAGCAAAATGAACATGAGAACTTATAGGAGTTCTGTTTTGCAACTTCGATCAGATGAGGGACCAGGCTTCTATAGGTAACTGAGCTTGGAGTTTTGGAGACCCTCAGTTGCGAACAAGGAGTAACAAACTGGGCAAAATACAAGAAATTTTATGTAAACAAAAACAGTTCCATCTCAAGAGTCACTCTCCAAGCAAAAAAGAGAGAGAAATAAATTGATAGTAAAAAAAAAGAAGATCAACCAAATTCATGGATTGAAAGAAGTTACCTTTTCAGTCTTCAAATTGGTCCACTTTTTCCGTTCAAACTACGGCGAGATTTATTGCCAATACTAGTGCACCCAACTGATGTGCCCTTTAGATTAGGTTTCTCAATAAGCAAAGTTTTGACTTCCATATTTCTCCCTCTATCTCTCACCGGTGATGCACTGAAAACATTAGGATCAGGTTTCATCAGAATTTGCACTCCTTCTTTCACAGAATCTTCAGCTCCACTTGCATCATTTTCGTGACTTTTATGCTCCAACTGATATTCTACACTACTTAAATTCTGCAGCATGCAGGGCTGTTCTCTTTCAAACTTTTCAATCTCTTCATCCTTGATCAGTTTATGCAGAAGAAAATTTAAAAATTCACACTTTTTGTAGTGTATTCTAAGTTATATGCAAGCATACCACATGCCTAGGTTGCTAGTGCAAACAATAAAGAGGTTGTCCACAGTGGAAGTATAGTGGTCACCAAAATGCTAGGAGTGTTATAGTACTAATGTCTGTAAGCAATTTTTTCAGCGCAATGCTAAACAATTAAAACAATGATCAGTAATTCTAGCATCTTTTAAGTGACTTGAACAAAATAGCTCAATATCAGCTAAAATAGCAAATAAAGACAACCCAGATAGCTTCAAAGATTCCACAATATCTTTTCCACTTCAAGGCCCAATGTTTTCAACAAAATACAGAAAAATTATATGCCTTAAATAACTCAGACTTAGTTGCTAAGATGAGCAGAAAAACACATTACGCTCCTCTACAAGAACTCAGTTATTACAGATCACATTATTGACCTTCAAAGCAGAAGAAAACTTTGCCCTTGCCACTGTGCAACAAGTAAAGCTCAATATGCAGTACTATTTGAAATTACAGGCCCGATGAATTCACTGGAAAACTGGGTTTCTCTGTACCCACAAAAATAAAGAGAAAAAATGGCCTAAATTTCAATTCGAATTTTAGTGAAATTTAAATCGAAATTGAACTAAATTTCTATCGAATTGAATCCTAGTTTTACCAATAATCCAATTTATATTTCACATTATTTCCCTGCAAATTGATAGCAAAACAAAAATGCCTTAAAAAAATCAATGAACGATACCTAAAAGCTATCCATGTGCTGACTTCGGTCGTTAGGTTAGTGGGCTCACGGCTGATGGTTGATTGAACCGTTGCGGGCTGATCGAATTGTGGTAATTTGGGAGAGAACGGCGTTCATTGGCGGACAGGGCATGAAGAAATAGAAGGAAGGAGGAAAACTGCGCCTCGTGTATTGTAATGAACGTGAGAAAGGAAAGGAAAGGAAAATAAAAGGAAATAAAGGGAAAAAAAACGTTCGCATTTACGGCGTTCATTTGCACGCCATAAAAAGTCATATTTTTTTTACAATTTACAGTGTGCACATAACAAACGTCGTAAATAGTGTAGATAATTGATCATTTACGACGTGCAAAGATTGTACGCCGTAAATACTTTATGCAATTGATCAATTACGGTACACATTTAAGGCGCGTCGTAAAAATTCTATTTTTACGGCAAGCGTCAATTGCACGACGTAAACATATGTTGTAAAAAGCTATTTTTGTTATAGTGAGTTAATAATGAATAATCCCAAAACTAGGTTATCACTTCAAAAAATTTCATTTTTACTTGTCTTTTGACTTTAACACTGGATGAAGATTTTTTTGTATCCTCTTTGCATGCCTCTATGTTCTTGTCAAAGAGTATTTAACATTTTTTTTCCAAACCAGACCAGATGTGCCAATTCGAATGTAATAACTTGAAAATTGGTCTGGTTATAGGCTAAAAACTATTTCGCTAAAAATAAACAAAACTCTATGAATCGGCCTATTCAACTAGGACCTAGATAGGGATAGTATCGGGAGGGCAAAGGATAGGCTAGGCCGGAGCACGCAGTTGAAGGCTCAAGAAGCAAGAAGTGGAATCAAAATAGAATGAATGTTCAAGGGAAATTCCATCAAAAGCGAAAGCAGCTCTTTGGGTCCCTACCGATGCCAACTTTTAATTCGATAGGCTTTTCAATATTATATTAAGAGCTTGTTTGGTTTAGATTTTTTGGAGGAAGAATTGATTTTGAATAGTGATATGATGGGAAATGTGTGGTTGAAAAAGAAGAAAAATTATTGATGTGATGTAAAATATTATTTTACTGAAGAATGTGTGGTTGAAAAAGAAGAAAAATTATTGATGTGATGTAAAATTGAATAATCCTAACCAAACAGGCTCATAGTCCCTTACCCCTTTGGGATTTTCATGAGATTGGGTTGGAAATCAAAATATACATGTTTTTCTATTTACTTTCTCTTTAATACTTTTTTTTTTTTAATTATGCTTTATACTTAAAAATATACAATAAAATAAAAGGTAAAAGTCAAGTTGGGTTCAGACAATATTCATGTTCTCGATTCCCTAACTACAGCCCTAATCTCATGTCTTCCATGGGTAGGATAAAAACAACCCATTATTTTCATACTGTCCATTAGGAGCACGAGATCAATTTCATTTCTAACTAATAGGACAATTCTAGCTCCCATCACCGTCACGAAACATAGAGCGGGTCAGGGCACTTTGTCATTCCTAGACTTGGTGTATTGCAAATTGATTGACCGAGTCATCAAACTATTATTTATAAAATAAGAAACTTCTTATCGAGTAAAGCTTTGATATATAGCATGTTTTTATGAATGTCAAATTTAGTATTTGATTATTGATATTTGTAATGATTCACTGTAAATATATAAATCCATGAAAATTACAAATAAGATTTTTCATATTTAGCACCCTACCAAAAAAATTACGGTTGCCCAAATTAAGAAACAAAGCCTGAATAAATAAATAAAAAGATTATCCATGTTGAAAGTCAAAATGAGTTAACGTGTGCAATATTGCCATGTATGCATGCGTGCCCCACTTTCTTTGTTATGGAATTCCTTAACGTAAGACAACTGCGTGCCCCACTTTCTTCGTTATGGAATTCCTTAACGTAAGACAACTGAACAGAGAATAGAATAACCTTTCTTTGCTTGGAATGTACCAACATATTTTAACTTTAAGAGGAAACAAGTACCAAAAACCTTTACAACTTGAATTCCCTAGGTCAAAAGCTAAATTTAAGTGTTTTTTTTCAATAATTTAAGTTTTTAGACGAGTTGGATCAACATAGTATCGTAACAAGCAAAAGTAAATTTTGTGTTCACCTATATATAAAAATTCTGCACGTATCCGATCATATTGTATATTGAAAACTAAATTCAAATAAAGAAACATGTTTTATTTTATTAGTTTAATATTCTAGACCAGGTGATTCAATGTTGAGACGTAAACCCAATTTGTGTTCTAACACCAAATATTTGTCTGTCTACCTGGGATTACCTTTAACTAGGACATCATCAAGAAGGTAAGGACATCTTTGTACAAACACCTAAACTAAATTTAACTTGTAACTCAAGATATTGTGTAAGAATATTCTTGTTCTTCTCATGCATTCCTCTCTTCCCCAATTTATATATACCACCATATAAACATACATCCAAATCGTACGATAATCTGCATTCACAAGATAAGACAGAATTAAACAGAAATGGAAAGTTCGAGTTCGAGTTCGAGTTTGAATAATGGAAAGGTCGTGGAGATTGTGTTCTTTGATTTAGAGACTACAGTACCGCACATAATTGGACAGAAATTCAGGGTATTGGAGTTCGGTGCCATCGTAGTTTGTCCTCGGAAACTCGTGGAGATCGAGAGCTATTGCACGCTCATTAGGCCTCAGGATTTATCTGTTGTCGCGCCAAGGTCAGCACGATGTGATGGAATAACACGCGATACAGTTGCTAATGCGCCATCATTTGAGGAAGTTTCGGACAAGATTTTCAGCATTTTGAATGGTAGAATTTGGGCAGGTCATAACATACAACGATTTGATTGTGTTCGTATTAAGGAGGCCTTTGCTGAGATTGGTAGGCCTGCACCAGTCCCTGTTGGGATCATTGATTCATTGGGAGTCTTGACTGCGAAATTTGGTAAAAGAGCTGGAAATATGAAGGTTAGTGCATCAAAACCTCAAATATCCTTGGTTTCTTGTTTGGTAAGCTCTATTGTACAGTACAACACAATATTGAAATAAATAAGATATTGTGGAGTTAAAATCTCTTTGAATAAGATCTCAATTCGAGTGCCAGTTTCATTAATGTTTTTTTTGTCCTTTCGGTATCAGTAAAATTTAGCCCTCGTTTGGTATCCGGTTAAATGAGTTTTTTGAGGAAAATGAATTTTGGAATAAGGATTTTCGAGAATACGTCGTGCATTGTGCAGACAAGTGATGGCTTGCGTTGCCAAGAGGACATTGCAAAATATGTGATTAAAAAGTAGAAAAAGGTTTAGAATTTAGGATCCGTTTGATTGCAAATGTGGAAAATGAGTGGAAAGAAAATGAATTATAGGGAATTGAATTACCTAGAAATTGTTTTATTGGGAATTGTAATTAATTATGTTTGATTGGTATAATTTTTCACCTAAAAAATGTTGAAAGTTTGGTGTTTGTTTGGCTTCATTTTTCATGAAAATTGTCCATTAAAATGATAAATTTTTTTACCATTGGGTCTAGAATTTGTTCCACTTGCCCAAATTTTTTTTTTAAAAAAATCACAATACCGAATATCATTCGTTTGACTTTGTTTTATATGAAAATTGTCAATAAAAGTGATAAATTTTTTTACCATTGTATCTAAAATTTGTTTCCATTACCCAAAAAAAAGAACTTGAAAAATCATTTCCCACAAAAACAAAAAGAAATCATGCCCGTGGTGGAGGAAAGAGGAAAAAATTTTACCTGGAAAATATGTGCTATCAAACAATGCATTTTGTGAAAAATGGAAAAAACTTTCCAACTTCCCTAGAAAATATGTGCTATCAAACATAGCTTTACATGTAAATATTTTATCATGCGACTGAGTGGTTGAAAATGTGAGAGAGAGAATTTTGATTTAATGGATGTGAAACATGGGCTTAATTTGATGTTATAATTACCACATTGTCTTTTCTCCCATTTCTTTAGATGGCAACGTTGGCATCTTACTTTGGTCTTGGCCAGCAAAAACACAGGTATTTAATTACTTTCTAGACCTGGAATTTTAAGATTCTTATATAAAAATAATATTCCTAACATTCTTTTTTATTATTTTTAGGAGTTTGGAGGATGTAAGAATGAATTTGGAAGTCTTGAAGCATTGTGCAACTGTCCTATTCTTGGTATGGAACATGCATACTCGAATATAAATTTTTGCAACGTTAAAATTATACACAACACGACAGTTTAATGTTCAAGACACACAATTCCACCACAGTTGCTAAAAAAAAAAAACCGATTTCCGTAGTGATTAATGAGTTCTTATCCTAGGAATCAAGCCTCCCAAGTGCTTTGAATACACAATGGCAAAGCAGTCTTGGTGTAACAACAAGAAGCAGAAGTCTACAGGTATTTATTCATATATATTTAACTAGAAATATTCCTTCAGATTTTGTAAATATAAATTTTTTTAATAATAATATAGTTAACATCTGAATTTCTAACTGCTGGCAGCAATCTAGCCTCCAATGGAGCAAATCTTCAGAAATTACAGGAAGGTTTGGTGGAAAATCGATGTGCAGAGAAGAAACTAGACGAAAATCACCTCCATCAACGTGCAGAGAAGAAACTAGCCGAAAATCACCTCCATCGACCTCTCTTTCCTGTAAGAGAGCTGTTCCATATGGAAGGGAAAGTCTCGGAAAGGTCGTAACAATTTTTTACGAGTTAGGACTCGTACATTTCATTTCCCGTCTCACGAAAAACATACCCCTTTCTATCATTCGTTTGTTTAGAGAATTTATTTAAAATTATTTGGACTGTTTGAATGACAGGTGACAGCAGGAGTAAAGAAGCTATTATGCAATGCCAGAAGGCCGCCTATCAACAATTTGCTGAAGCATTCTCAATTACTTCTTCGATGAAAATAAATTATTTCTGCTTATAATTGTCTCCAGTGAAAGACTGTAAAAAACTTGAACTCGACAAAGAGGTTCTGTTGTGATTTGGGAGTTCAATTTTTACAGAATTAATGAATCTGGGATTCATCTTGTACGTATTGTACATATCTATCGTTATTCTTTCAATTCTTTATAATTATAGTACAAAGTTATTGTTGTTACAAATACCTGTGTTCATTATATTCATGTTTTTTTAAAATAAATAAATTAATTAATTAATTAATCAAGCAGTGTTACAATATTTTTAATTTAAAATTTAAAACTGATCGCACTTTGCAATAGCGCGACAAATTTTAAGAGTCAAAACAAGAGTTTCGTTTTAACAAAGTAGAAAATAAAAATTGGGGTGGAAATTATATCACGACACGTCATTTATGACTCATGCGGTCCAATCTACTTTTATACTCCTACCTACGTAACCTACCAAGCAAGTTCGGTTCGATGCTTAGGAAGAAAGTTAGAAAAACTTATACATAATTCTAACTTGATCGTACATATTAAACCACGTAAAAACTGGACATCCCCAGCAAATTTCCTTGGTAAAATCTCCAATTCAATTATTCAATAAAAAGAAGAGAAAAGAAAAAATGAATTCAGAAATTATGCTTGCAGGCACTCACAGGTTGTAAAGCGTCATCACGACCGCCTTCTCGGGTTTCCGTTTCGCGTTTTTTATTCCATTTTTGAATCTCCTTCCCTAATAACCCAATATCTTCTTTGTCTTCATCATCGTCTTTCCTGAGCTTTGAATTTGTTTCCAATATTAAAGCACATATTATTATTGTTTTTGTTACAAAAACAAGCCAATACCAGAATTGATCTGATACCGCTTGTTAGGATTGATACCACTTGTTGTGACACCAATCACCGGATTGAGATGTTAAAGTTATATGGCAAA
>CAIGRR010039687.1:0-17451 GCA_903798365.1 Fraxinus sp. 1973-6204
ACATATTCCCTATCACATCACTTAAGAAAATGCATTTTCTCATTTTAATGTGCACCAAACGGGCTCTTTAAGTGTTTTATTTGACTCTTAATACAATAAATCAATTCATCTTAAAGTTGAATATACAGAGATATCACATCTATTTAGTTTAAAAACCCTGCTTCTTGGACGGGGTTGAGAACCAACCCAAAAACATGGGTGCCACTTGACGCCCCCTATTGGAGGGTGGGTTGTCGATCCTGTCCAAGAGCATTAACCCTTAGTTTAAATATTGTTTTCAACATGTTTCATATTATATCATATTACGTATTGTACTTTGCCTGCTAATATGCAATAATAAGTAGAAGTAGATAGAATTTTTCAAATTTATTTTAAGTTCTTACTTTTTTTTCTTTAATATAGTTCAATATTGTCTAATCTATGTTATCGAATCGTATAATTAATCTAATTAAATTTAGCCCTAAGATGTTTAAAAAGGTCCAAAAGCCATTCCTTGCCTTTGAGTTGGGCAAGAAGCAACTGGCTAGAAATTCACGCACATGTACACAGTACACCTTTATTTTTGTATTGTAAAAATATTATCTTTACATGAGTACAGACTATCCATTTAAGATCCATTTTCATTTTCTCTCTCTAAAACCACCACCACTCTCTCTATAACATCACCGGTGATATAATATTTATATCCGCCAACCAACTTCGTTTATGGACCCTCAGGAACTTTTCTCCGGCACCGGCGGAGGTAACAGGCCATCTCCTAGAAAAGAACTACAGGGTCCTCGTCCAACTGCGCTCAAAGTCAGTAAATCCTCGCACAAGATCAGTAAACCACCAGTTGCGCCGCCACATCACCACCCAGCACCACCACAAGTAGGTCAGCCTCCTCCACAGTATGCTGAGGACCGCCAGCCGGTGATAATCTACGCGGTTTCACCAAAAGTCCACCACACCACCGTCGGCGACTTTATGGACTTGGTTCAAAGACTCACAGGCAATACCACCACCACCACCGATTCTACCTCCGCATCCGGCTCTACTCCTTCCACCGCCGCCTGCGTCTCTCCGGCAGCCAGGCTAGCATCTATAGAGAAAACAAGTCCTTCTGAAAGACAAAGAGAGAGAGAATTCACAGTAGATAATATTATGGATATTCTTGAAGACACTAATCTTGAAATAGGCCAAGGTCCCGGAATATTATCTCCGGCACCGGCAACTCTGCCACCCATATCGCCAGGATTCTTCTCTCCGGCGCCGATTGACCCGTTTATGTTGGGGTACAACATGTTCATACCAAGCCCGTCAACCTTGTTTTCAGCTCCAATGGTGTCTCCTTCACCCTCTTCTTCTTTCGATCTCTTCAATCCATTTGACTTTTAGCCAATAGAAAGTCATTTTTCCATTTTTTTTATTTTTATTTTTATTTTTAGTTATTTGATGCATGTAGAGAAATTTTCTAGAGAGAGAAGATGGGCTTTGTGGAAAATTGAAAGTAGAGATGGGGTAGACCAATTTGTTATTATTTATTTTGTATTTTTTGTTATGGGGAGGAGATTAATTTGTTAGGATACATGAATTTTGACCTAACTATCCAATGAAGTTTATTTAATAATAATAATGTTTTAAGTATTTGATTTTTCTTTCAAGAAAAGTCGTCGGTCAACTTTGGGATACCATTCGTTTTCAAATGGTTATTTTGTAGGAGTGAAATATTATTTATGAGAAAATTATGTAATGGACCACAATTACTTTTTGTCTTAATTTTGCAAGTTTTCAATTCAAGTGATAGACTAGTTACTAAAATATCATTTCTAACTTATTAAAGACCTGTTTGGTATGGATTAAAATCAAATTTTAATTTAAGTCAAAGCCAAACAATCAATATTAACCACATTTTTATGAGTTCCCCACAACTTTTCAACTACACATTTTAAAAACTCTATTACAATCTACTAAAAATCTAATTTTAATCACCACCAAACACTCTCTAAGTATCGAAAAAATAAAAATAAAATTAGTTTTATTTGAATAATGGACTTTTTTTAAGGCAGCCGATTGCTCGAGCGACTACTGATCTCACTTGAGTGAGACTGTTCCATTTCAATTTGTCATATTTTCGCCTTTGCTCGCTCAAGTGAGCCTATTCACTACTAGAAACTACGAGATTATCCGAAGCATAGAGCATGGTTGAATGGGGTATAAGCTAGCTTGTTTTACTTATGAGAAAGGAGGGGAAAGATAAGGTAACATGTCATTTTTGTTGCGCACAAGCTTTTAGAGTAAAAGACGAAGTAAGTCGAAGTTCTAACTCTAGCTCTAAATAAAAAGTTCGATTTCGTTCAGTTCTTTTTTATTTAAACGATTTTTAAACATAGAAACTTGAACAAACCATTTTTGAACGATTTAGTTCAATTCAAAACTAAAAAGACCACAAAAAAAGGATCTACGTAAACTCAAACCAACGTATTCAATTTGATTTGCGCTTTAGTGCAACCTTAGCCCTTGTTAAGAGCTTCATTTTATCAAAAATTCATTTTTTTTCAAAACTCATTTTTAACCACATTCTTCAATAAAATAATTTTACACGTAAACTAAAATTTTTTTTCTTATTTTTTAACTACACATTTTTCAAAAACCACATTATTCTAAAATACATTGAATTATTCTATTTGTACCTAATTTTCTACGGTGCCCCCCAATAGGGAGTCGTCATTTGTCGATTCGGTAAAACATTATGTAAAAAATTAGGTACGTGTAGCTTGATCCAAATACATTTCCTTTTCCCCCAAAATGGGGCTCAAACTTTGCGGTGTTCCTAATTCGGTAAAGTAAAATCAACTTTCTCATTAGCGTAGATTTTACCTTTATCACTTGTTTTAGAAACCACTTGTGTAAACAAGCCTTTTAAGCTGAGCAAAAGACAACCTTTTAAGTGACTAAAATTGGTACAGAATATTATAAACACACTTTCAAGGAAAATGCTAAGTGTACCCATAGCACAGCCCCACTTTCAAATGAAAGATGCATAAAATTTCCATATCCACTAAAGAACATTAGCAAATATTGCCTACATTGTAATTCCTGATAAGGCATGCCCAATATCCATATTTCCAAAATAAGGCAAGTTCTTAAATGATGATCGATGTATTAGCCTTGACAAAACCTGCTATGAAGTTTCGATAAATAATATTGGAAATGATTGGACAATAACAGCATTAATTTCTTTTTCTTCTTTATTAATATTGTCCAGTACTATATAATCTTCCTTACCAAACATGTCAATGGTAAGAAAAATTACAGTCAATAATGGACATTTTCTTCTCGATCAAGTTCTTGCTTCAGCTGAATTCTGTGTCCCTCCAATCAGTGTGCCAACCCTTTCTCCCATAATGGCTTTCGATATGTTCCCAGGTTTGTTGATATTAAACACGACAACTGCATCAAAGAAAATAAACAGTTCTTCAATAAAGAGCACAACTTATAATATTAGTCTGTCGATTCATATGGAAGAAGAAATTTCAATAGTTTTGATGACAGATTGTAATGCTCGCCTGGAATGTTGTTCTCTTGGCACAAAGTAATGGCAGTCAAGTCCATTACCGAAAGTTCCTTTGAAATTACATCTTGATAACTTAGAGTATCGAGAAGACGAGCATTAGGATTAGACCTCGGATCATCATCAAAAACTCCATCAACATTTGTAGCTTTCAGCACCACCTCCGCATTAACTTTTCCAACATTCATAAGTTCAATGTTAGATTTTTATTTCTTCCGCTCAAGTGATACACATTAGTTCCGAAATAAAATGAATTATTTACTACTCTTAAAGACTAGACTAAAATAAATCTGTCCCGTTTTAACATTTTTGGCTATTACTAGGTTGTTTATCATGGTATTAGAATAGGTAAAAATCCTAAGGTTAATTTTCTCCACTACCCATTTATTGAAATTGTGAACATGTTTGGCCCTATGAACCTGATCTGCATGTGAGCAAGCGTGTCCAAGACTAAATTTATATAAATATAAGCATCTTCTATCTAACAGCTTAAGATATTAGAAAAGAAGGTTCAATGACTACTGTAACTCAAATATGGGAAAGTGATCAGCTTCATACCAAAATGACACACAGATTCAGAGATTTATAAGCAACATACTGCTTAAATGGTGGGGGATATTTTAAGACGGAAAAATCGAGCAAAGATTGTCAAATAGTTTGAAATATTACCCTAGAATGGCTAGGAGTTCTTAAAAAGAAAATCTTAAATTTAAGCCCGTCAAACATACTTGTATACACATATTTTGTGGGACTCATAACTTACTAACTACTTATTAACCACACAACAACTTATAAGCACTTAAAAGCACTAAGACTACATAGATGCATAAATATAGAGGCTTAAAGAAGTGCTTCCCCAGAAGCATGATAACTCCCTAATTCATGTACATGTCATTTGGGGTTTCTAATATATTTCTGAAGGCTATTGTTAACTCTATAACATATACGAGTACAAGTAATATCAGCATGGTCCAAGTAATCAAACTCACTCTCTGCAGTCCGAAGGGCTGCAGCAGTATCTGTTGTGAAGAAGGGATTTCCGGTTCCAGCTGCAAAAATTACGACACGTCCTTTTTCCAGATGTCGAACAGCTCTTCTACGTATATATGGTTCGGCAACTTCTGACATGCGAAATGCAGTCTGGACTCTTGTTGGGATGCCAATACTTTCCATTGTTGCTTGCAAAAATATTGCATTCATGACAGTTGCTAACATCCTAAACAATGGATTAACTGAGACTTTATTGAATGCAACAATTGATGCAATTTAGACATATACAAGAGAAGAAGAGATGTAAAAAAAAGTGTCTTCGTAAAGCATAATTACATGAACAAATAAAAGAACTCCTAAAAGATTAACTTCGATACCACCAGAAGTACATACCCAATATAGTCAGCAGATGAGCGGTCGAGGCCACTGCTACCTGCCCAGGAGGATCCACGGAAAATATTTCCTCCACCAACAACTATTGCAACCTGAAAGAGTTGCAAATGACAGTTCAAACATAATGTCTGTATATCTAATCAAAAGCATCTGGTTTGTAAGACCAGACTTATGGTTCTTTTTTACAGTTGTTTGGACATTTACAGAATTTACTGGTATATAGCTACGTAATCTTGTACTTTTGTTAAGATTACAATTGAACTTCTTTCAATTGGATGTATTGGAAAACCTACTTCAACGCCAAGCCGGGTAACGGATGCAACCTCCCTTGCAATTGCCATTGTGATCTGTAAAAAGACCCTACATGCATTAGGGATCTCTAAAAATTTCGGAAATGTGAAACCATTATAAGCTTGAACTGCCCAAACCTTTGGGTCAATGTTTTGTGTTCGATCTCCAGCAAGTGCCTCTCCGCTTACTTTTAGCAACACCCTTCGCCATTTATATGATGGTTTTGATGTATCGTTATCATTCATTGTGACACTAAAAGGAGGCCTAGCAATGGAAGATATCTGAGGTTGCCTATCAAAAAATAATATAGAAAATACATTACAAGGGAAGGAAGTTAAGCACATATGTCTACCTTACAGAAGGAATATCGGAGAAAAATAGCTACTGGCTTACAACTTAAAGAATGCATAATTAGAGCAGAAACTCTTTTTTTGAAAATAATGGAATAGATTCAACAGGAAAATAGGCTGCATAGTATGTGAAGGGACCAGTGAGATTATAAGTACTCTGTATAAGAAAAATAAAACGATACATTAGCCTGGCAGTTCTAAATTAATAACATGTGCAAAATGAACCACAGTTTTTCCTATTTCCTTTGATCCACATTAACTAACATATATACATGGTGAGATGAATTTAAGCACCCAGGCACCGATCCTCTTCCACTCGCTTTCATGTTAAATTTATACTTTTGGTTAAGAATAATAGGATACAGTTGTTAAATGTTTGTGGACAGGAGACAAACTGGAGCCCATAATTCACCAAGTGTTTCAGTGCAACCAAATAACAAGCTAGAGAGTCCGATATTAATTTAGCTAGGGGCAAAAGAAGGTACTTTCCCATTAATGAAAAATAAATTCTCTTATTAATGTATAAGATGGTAGAAATGGAATTGGGGGAAGACAAGAAAATTATTGAATAAAAAAGCACTTTCATTATTTGTTATTGAACTTGTGTTTCCCGCACGACATTGGGCAGGATCAGGGAATAGACTCAAAAATCCTTTATGGCATGCACATCTCATCAATGAATACAGAACGTCTTTGAACAGCGACACATATAAGGTATTTACAAACATCAGTAAGCAACAACAGAAAAACTAGAAAGAAAGCTAAAAGAAATGTGTTCAAAACATTTGTGAACTATCAGGTAAATATTCATGGAGAAAGTGTGAGGTCTTCTAGCTTGATCTTTGCATTATACGTCAATAAGTTGATACCAGTTATAAAATTTTATTACATAAATATAGTTGAAGGAAGTCGTCCAAGAAACTAAGAACTGAACAAAAATTGGTCTGAAAAGATACAAGTATTATCATTTAAACATCAACTAACTCTGACTTTAGACGTCAAAATGATCTGAAATAAAAAAATTCCATTCCAAACATGAAGCAATGATTATCGTGTACTAAGTTCACACTTTTATGTGACATTCGAGTAAACTGGCCTTAGCTCGGTAACTCTGCAAGACTGAGTTTCACCACACTGTAAATCATTTACTAAAACATTTTATTCTTTATTCAAATGACAAAAAATTATTTCCCTTCAAATGTTTAGCATCTTCTCAAGTTGAGCAATCATTTTTGCACCAAAATATTGTGACATAAATCTTTGTGTTTAAAAAGAACAACGGTACGAGTTCTCTCAGCACGGAGTATAATTTAGCAAATAACACTCCACTGCATCCACTATACTGAATATGTGCTGTTAATACCAAATTTTATCTTCTTTTTTCAAGACTTTGAACTTACAAAAGATTTGTCAAAATTTCTTGACCATCTAGAAAATACACCAAATTATCAAACGTTGTTTTCTTTTATACTATATAAATGTCATAAAACCCGCAAAATCAATTCAAGAAATTCCAAATGTTTAAATAAATGAAGACACACAATTTGGCTGGGTAAATTTAGAAAAATACCCACAACCCATTAACCAATCTATTCAAAAATTCAAAATCGACCCATTAATCCTTCAAAATTCAAAACGCAATTCCCACAAAATGGCAAACTGACTCAGAACAATGCATGGGTTTTAACTTTTAATACCTCGAATTCACGGGGTCTGAGGTCGACCCAAATTGAGAAGAACAACAACTGATAACCAGAGATTGAAAAGAGCTCTGAAATCCCATAAACATTGGGCTGCAGTTGTGAAAATTGTTGAGTTTCAAGAAACTTAAAGAAGGTGAAGAAGTGACATTGGAAGAGACTATCGGGTGATTAAAAGGGGGTGAAATTGCCATTTATTCTTGGAAGAAAATAGCCAAATTATTCAAATCCCTCAATGAGTAGCTGAAATCTAAATCAAATTTCCTTCCACAGGGTCTCGGGCTTTGGTTGGATTGAATTGTACGGGTGTCTCTGTATTTCCCTTCTATTGCTAAAACGTGATGGTCCAAAAGTGGGAAAAATACTAGTTAGTTAAATGTACGTTTGAACCACGTTATTTTGTAAATATGTATTATACAATAGTAAATTGATCGAGAATCTGTGATAGAAAAAGAAAAAAAAGTAATTGATATAAAAAATATTATTTTATTAAAAAATGTGTAATTGAAAATAATTAGATAAATAAAAATAAAAAATTTAATGTGTACCAAACTGGATTATCAATCACTCATATTTACATTTTACTTCCTCACTCAAAAGTTAAGAATTATTTCACTTTTAAATAAAATTATTCATCTATCATTTATTTCAATTCCATCCATTTACTTGGACAAGAAATTCATGTGGCAAGTGAAAAATCTCACTTGTTCATGTAGGATTTTCATTCGCCACATAGATTGAAAGTCAATGGCTACGTAGAATTTTGATCCATTAAGTGGAATTTTGATATCCGGGTGGATAAATGAAATTGAAATGAATGATGGATGGATGGATAATCTTGTTTAAAAAAATAGTGAGTAATCAATAATCATTTATTTTTGTGTGAGTAAATAGTAATCGAAGATAAATATATGTGATTGTTGATTTAATTAACTCAAAAAATTGATATTGGGATGTAAAAAGGCTGGGCTTCGAATAGAACCGCTTATAACATTGGGTTTGCCGGTTCAACTTGTGGTCTTTTATTTTATTTTTATTTTTTTTCATTTTAGTGATTTTAGTCATTTAAATTACGTTATAATTTAAAAAATGAATTTCATGTGAGAGATGGAAGATTGTTGAAAAAAAAAATGTTAATTGACGAAATACCCTCTTAACCTTTAGTGATTTTGTGGACTGTCCCCCCTAATCTTTTATTTTGGCGCAAACCCCTCGATCAACCAAACTTGGCGTAATGCAACTCTATTGTCAATTTTTGTTAAATTATTTGTTAAACTGGTTTGTGAAAGCAAAAACCAATTAAACGCCCAAGGGTTTTTCGTCTCCACAGCTCTCAATTTGCACTTATGGCCTTGTTTCTTCAAAGTGGGTGTGGGAGAGGAATCAACAAAATCAACAAATTTCACTCAAGGCCTTGTGTCTCATATTCGTGGAGATAATACCTAGTCTGCTAAGATTTAGGAATGCACATTGTTAGGTTTTTAGTATTGACAATTCTGTGAACAAAATGACTACTTTGTAACATATTGTAAGAGTTAAGGACTTACGGTTCAATTTGTATAAATTAGGTTAAGCGTGAAAAGAGGAGATTCATGGCGCTGCATTTTCGCTAACCTATCGCTGGACACTGCTCGAGCGACAAAAATAGAATCTTCATCGCTCGCTTGTCGCCCAACTCTCGCTTGAGCGAGAGGTTGTCGTCGAGGTGTAGCTCGAGCGACAGTTTTATTACGAAAAACCCTAACTTGCATTTTTAAACAGATTTTTCCGGCACATTCCACCCAATTACCCTCTCCTATAAATATCCAAGCCATTGGACAAAATTCTAAGGTAGTTTTCATTATTTTCGTTGCCTCATCTTATTCTCTAAAGATCCAAGAACATATTATTTCATTGTGATTCATCCTTTCTTCTTAAGATCATGTAACCACATGTTTTGGAAAAATATCAAACACATTAAGCCGAAACACCACATACTTTCTATTGGTTATAGGAATGTACTTTCTCAATTAAATTTCAGAGGTTGTTGGAGGTAGAGAGGTTAGACTACAAACGCAGGAAAAGCACAAGGCCTTGGAGCAAGTTCTTGGAATTCTATTAGGAAGAGACAATTGAAGAAGATTTTGATGCAGACCTTGGAGTTAGCAAGAAATAGATCGGTAAGGCTAGTGGAGTTGGTTAGATAGCATTTGATTGTAACTCACTTCGTATTGTCTATAGTTGAGGTAATTGGCTTAGTCCTGGAGTTTTTACCCAGTTGAGGTTTCTCCGTCATCATTTTGGTGTTTGTTATTTATTGCTTTCTTTATTATTGCAGTATTCAAACTTAGGAAAATTGACTTGTTTGATTAACCATCTAGAAACAATTAAAAATGACTTGTTACCTTTGATTGATTAATTCCGCACTAAGGTCAAAACTAAAAACGGATAATTAATAATCATTCGGTAACTTAATAGTCGTTAATTTAGCAATCCATAACTTTTAAGTGGTATCCAGAGCGACACCCGTTTTTTCACACATGAAAGACAAGTCTTGGGAGCTTTCGAATGTAAAAGCTGGATTTTTGGCTTATTTTGTGGTTTTATTGTAATGTGGATAGTGAATAAAGGAAACTAGATTATCAATTCTATTATAATATTAGATTTTCTTTTTTCTCTTTCGCTCTATTTTTATTATTTTTAGGCAGAAGTATTGGAATATAGATAGAACTCATTGAAGACCAGTTTTAGATTTGATTGTTTATTCATTAGACATCAATAATACAAGAAATTCAACTTTTTAAATGCTACATGTTTTTTCTTTGAATTCTTTTAATATTTCCTCTAGTAGGCAATGTAACGTTAGGAAAATATTTAAAATGAATATCATACAATGTGAACCTGAGAAATATCTCAATTTTTATTTTTATTTTTGGGTTTAGAAGGCCTTGTTTTGTTCATATTTTTGCCGATTGATTGAGAATTACAAGATCCTATAAAATGTTAATTTAAAATATCAAGAAGGATCAAATAAAATTCTAAAAACAAAATTATAACTATAGATCAATAACTAGCTAAATACAAACAATAAAAAGCTAAAAATAGTTTTTAACTACCTAGGAAAGGTCCACACAAGGTTTTTGTGGAACACACATTCGAAAGATCCAAGAACATGCAACCATTTGCCAGCTGTGGTATTATCCATTCATTAGAAGAGATATTATTGAAACTAACACAAAAATCGTTTATTTTCAAATTTTGCATTAGTACTATTTTTTATTAAGTCCTGTTTGGTACAGATTAAAATCTAATTTTAATTTCAAATCAAAGTCAACAATTAATTTTAATCACATATTTCATCAACTTTTATTAAAATTCACTAAAAATCTGATTTTAATCTATAACAAACATGGGCTAAGATCCTAGTACGATCCTAATGCGATTATGTACCACTCTATATGATTCTAAATTATCTCCTAATGCCGTTCTACATACGATCTGTATCATTTAATCTTTTGGGATCATAGGATTGTATGATCTTATAATCCAGATCGTGATTTTGATAGCCGTGAATTGTAATGTATGTTTAAGTAGGAACGCATGAAAGAGGTGCACCGAAAATTGTTGTGTCAAACGAGCCCTAGTTGCCTTCTAAAATAATTTCTTTACATGTGTATAAACTATACTGATATCGTCAAATAATTTTCAGGTTTTAGGATTTAAAATAATGTATCTAATTGTGTAAATATATAGCAAATTGAGACTATATCAAAGCAAAAATCGGTCAAGGCACAAAAATATCACTATCCATCATGCTTCCTAAAAAGGTTGAAATGCAAAATAATGACCGTGAATAAATTTGGGAGTCTAGAATTTCAAAAGCATCTTAATTAAGAATTATATCATAATTATCAAGTCGGATTTGGGCATTAATCGGATAACTGCTTAGAAAATAATTTTAATTTTTTTTTTTCTTGAGACAAAAACAGAGTTTAAGTTATTGTCACTAATTATTTTTATTTCTATAAATTACTGGTATTATAAATTTATTTTACTATAATATTTATGTTATGTATTTAATGTAATTGGTTATTCTATGAATAACAAGGACTAAATTTGATATGTTGTAAAAAGTCAAGGAGCAGTGTGCAAATAATGAAAGTTGGGTATTTTAGGTTTATGATTCGAGAATGGGAAAGAAGGAAAAAACGGCATGCATTTTCGCTAGACTGTCGNTTAGATATTTAATGTAACTGGCTATTCTGTGAACAAAAATGACTAGAAGTGATATGTTGTAAAAAGTCAAGGAGCAGTGTGCAAATAATGAAAGTTGGGTATTTTAGGTTTATGATTCGAGAATGGGAAAGAAGGAAAAAACGGCATGCATTTTCGCTAGACTGTCGCCAAGGTTTGGCTCGAACTTCAAAAACAGAAACCTTGTCTTATCGCTTCGCTTTCGCTCGAGCGACAGTGTTATCCAATAATTTTTTAATTCGTATTTTAAAGTCTTTTTGCCCGGTCCATCCATTTCATAACCTATCTATAAATATCCTAAAGCCACATAACAAGATTTCTAAGGTTGATTATTGAGAAAACACATAGCATTCATATTCTTTTCATCCTCTGAAGCATTCAACCTTCATACTTCATAGTGTATTGTTCTTGGCGATGAGAAAATATCAGATCTTGAATCCAAATACCAAACTGATGCTTTCTTCATATCCGTCAAAGTTTCTGAAGATCAAGGGAAGGCAACTGGAGTTCCAGTTCGTGAAGAACGCAGTGTTTTTCGTGCATCCACAAGAGATAGACAATTCCACAAAGTTAGGAGTTGCTGCATGATAGCGCAATCCAGAAAAGTTTTGGAAATTGCCCCTAGGAGTTGGTGCAGGAGCACAGAATCCAGGAAAACTGTTGAAATTGCAGTCAGGACATCAGATAGTACGTTTCATCGTCTAGTCGGATAGACTGTAAGTTTGAAAATCATTTGTAGTGGATTTTTAACTGGCAAAGTGCCAGGAGTTTTTAGCCAACTGGAATTTTTTTGAATACCGTAGAATATAAAATTAATAACAAAAGCAGTAAATTCAATTTTTTTTTATTTGAAATCTTCTTTAATTTAAGGATTGATAGTATTACGCCATTGTCCCTGTTTGACTTGAATTAAAATCTAAATTTTAATTTAAGTCAAAATCAACAATTAATTTTAGCTACATATTTCATGGACCCCACAACTTTTCAATCACACGTTTTATTAACTTTTACAAAATCTATTAAAAATTAAATTTTAATCCTTATTGAATAGGGCATTAATGAAAAACATAGTCAAACAAATAAAGTAGCGAATGAACAGGCTTACAAAATCTTGAAATTCAAGGAGGTAAACGGAAAAAGTTCAATCATGAGTTCAAAATTTTTAAATAAAAGCGTAAAAAATAGAAAAAAAAATGTGCCAAACTCAGCAAATAAAGTAAATATTAATCAAATATAACATAATGATTAATAAAATCAAATAAATTACATTTTTTAAGATGCAAATAAAATTAAGGAAAATTGCCAGTTGAGGTTTCCAAATATTGACCCCAGTAGCACTTTGGTCCTCATCTTCATCTTTTGACCCTTGAATGTTAACATAAACCGTAGTTATACTTGGTGTCCTTGATGGACCTTTAATGTCCATCCTGCTTTCATATTCATGCTTTCATATTCAAGCTAATTTTATGAACAATTTAATCATATTTTTCAGTTTACCTCTACAAACTATGTGTATTCAAACATAGGACCTTAGCTCATGATAAATCTTACTGTATTATTCAATA
This sequence comes from Fraxinus sp. 1973-6204, assembly GCA_903798365.1. Lineage (NCBI taxonomy): Eukaryota > Viridiplantae > Streptophyta > Magnoliopsida > Lamiales > Oleaceae > Fraxinus > Fraxinus sp. 1973-6204. The sequence goes on from CAIGRR010039687.1 coordinate 13,076, forward strand.
AAAAAGGGATTCTTGTTCATTTTATACTTTTGTTCGAAGTCTATTTGACTCGAGTAATTAAGTCCGAAAGGTTTTTTATAATCTGGTGCCTATGATCAACTGACTTGGGTTAACCGGCCTAAAACTCGTTACATGGGTCAATTTAGTCACTTAATGGACAAAAGTCTACACATAAAATGCAATATATGAGAAAAACGACATAAAAATTATATGCTCAAATTTAAGGGGAAAAAAGAAAAATATTTATATAATTGAGCTCGTTTCCAAGTTCCAAAAATCTTATGGGTTCGACTTTCGTTAATAAGGAAACCTCTTATTTAACAGTGATATTAGCATGTCCCTTATCACAAATTTAAGGTTTAGAGTCATGTTCACGAGAGAATAGTGACACCAACACGTGTGAGTCACTTATACACTTTACTCCATTTTGAACTTGATTAAGTACGTGGGAATGTTTTTATTGATAATGCTCTACTTGTGAATACATGCATGGTTGAGTTCATCGGGTTGTCAAGGGCTTAACTTGCATAATTTAAATATTGTTGAGAAAAAAAATGCTATTTTTCTTTATTTTCAAAAATTCAATACTATTTTTATCAACAAGTTTTTCGTTGGCTTATTGCTAAGCCATGCTCGAGTGACAGAAGCAGAAGTTGGCTCGCTCGCTTATTGCTCGACTATCGCTCAAGCGACATACCATTTTTTTGAATTTTAAAGTTATTTTTCAAGTATTTTACGTAAAAATTCCAAATTTTCTTCAATTTCTCTCAAAATTTCACCCACCCATCTCAAATTCATACTAATAATCACTTATTTACCATATAACATTCATCATTTGGTAGTTTTCAACACATTTTAAGGTATTGCTTCAAAACCTATTATTTCTCAATTTCTCATATTTGTTTGAGTGTTTAATTTAATTTGTTGAGTTATACTCCATGTTTTCACGAATCACCTAGTTTTCCTCACTTTCTACATTATTTTGCACCAATCATTGAGTTGTTTGGATTATTTTGGCTCCTTTTTTGCGGTTTCTTATGTGTTCTTCACTTTAGTTGTTTATTTTTACATTGTTAGTTGATTGGGTTGCATTAGAATCAGTTGGTGGTTGAGAATGTGGTTGTGTTTTGGATGAGTTTTGGCGTGACGTTTGGGATAGTGGTTGAGGTTGTCTTGAGATTTAGTGTTGTCTTGTTTTGGATTATCATGTTTACGGTTGGAAGTGTGGAGTTCGGTCTTGGTTTGGGTTTGATCACTCTTATCTTGTTTTGGTTGTGTTGATGTTGTGTACATTGTTTTGGTGTGGGCACCGCAAGGTGACGTCACGTCCCTGCGGCATGACATCAAGGCACGCGTCATGTCTTCACGTCACCTACATCTAGGCATCACGGCATGTCGTTGTGTATTCACTATAGGGCACATTACATTTACCTTGTTTGCTTCGTTTTGTCAGCATTCATGCATGTTATATCGAGTTATTGATATATTGGTCTTACTCGTTTCAGATGCCACCTAAGAAAGCTCATACTGCTGCTCTGGCTCCTAGTACCTCCACCTCTTTCAGTAGGTCTAGGTTCATTTCTGTTGTCGCCCAAGACATCTTTGGGTTGCAATTTTCTTTGAGACCTCTTCTGTATGAGTACGAGGTCATTATGTCCGATCTATCCCCCCAACCTCGCTGCTATCTTCACTTCCTAGGGTTGGGAGCCGTTGTTGGTCGAGTTAGTCCCTCCACTGAGTCTACTTATTCATGAGTTTTACGCTAACATCCACGACGTTAGCAGTTCGTCGTTTAGAGTCTTTCTTAAGGGAAGATGATTAAAACTACTCTCGATGTTGTGTCGAGTATAGCTCACATTCCCATAGTCATCCATCCCTTATTTCCTTACTTGACCCCCGATACTCTTTCAGAGGACTCTTTAGTCCGTTCGACGGTGTTTAACACATCGTTGGAAGGAGGTCTCGGTTCGATTCGCATTGATTTTCTTCCTACTGATCGCCAGATTCTATTACGCATTGTGTGTACGAATCTTTGGCCCGTGTCTCATACTCCTTCATTATCCATGGAAAATGCTCGATTTTCGTACGCCCTTCTACATGGCGATTCTTTTGATTTATCCTCTTTCATTTGCCAATAGATTTTGCGGGTTTTCATGTCACGGGGACGAGAGTGAGGCTGTCTTATGCGTGTTTGATATATAGGTTAGTGATAGCCCTGCGAGTGAGTTTTCAAAAGGGGGTTCCGAGGCAGGTTTCCCAGTCGATTGGCTATACTACCATTGCTCAGAGTAGGTTACATGCTTCTTCTAAGCCAGCATAGCCTGTTGACCCTACTGTTTTGACTGATCCTATTGATGACATCATTTCTTTTGATCCCTCGAATTTCCCTACATTTTCCTCTGCTCCTCCGTCCTCTGATATTCCATCGTCGTCTACTTCTATTCCTCCTCCTTCAGATTCAGTTTCTCCTCATGCCGAGTCTGTTCCACCTTTTGCGTCCATTCCCATTGACTTTTCTGTTGCACTTATGGAACAGATGACTGTACTGATCGAGTAGCAGGCTCGGACGATGGCAGAGCTTACACAGCTGCGGGCTACAGTTGATCGACACACTGCCGAGTTTACTACGCTTCAGGGTGCTGTTGGATACATTCAGCGTGGGTTTCGTTGGATTCATCATCACTGGGATGATGGGGCAGCTTCTGATGAGATGACTGATTCAGACGATGCTGCATAGATTTTTTGCTCTTCCTTTGTCATTTTATGACAAAAATGGGGAGTATAGGTAGATAGGGAGTAGATGATTTAGATGAGATGTAGATGATATAGTTTTTGATTTTTTTGCTTTAACAATGATGTATATATTTTCATCTATTTGATGTATCTAAAACGTGTGATTACATGATATATTTTCAGTTTTGCTAAATTGAGTTTTTGATGTTTTAGTAATATCAATGTTTTGTTTTGGTATGTTGGGTTGCATTGATACTATGTCTTAATTCAGCATATGTTATGAAATTGAAAAAATGCATTATGAATTACAAACTGCTTGAATTGTGTTTATTCTTTATACTGTTTCACATACATTTTACACCGGGTAAATGAGTTGTCTATTTCTGGAAACAGATACTGAAAAATGAAATGCAGAATTCATTCAAGACAGTTATTAGTTGTGTCAGTTGTGTCTCGAGTCTATAATTTTTTTAATACTATCTTGACTTAGATTATAGTTTTGTCACATAATGCAAAATGAGGAGTTTTTAGGTATTTAATGTAATTGGTTATTTTGTGAACAAAAAGGACTAAATTTGTTATGTTGTAAAAAGTTAAGGAGCAGTGTGCAAATAGTAAAATTTGGGTATTTTAGGTCTAAGGTTCGAGAATGGAAAGAAGGAAAAAACGGTGCGGATTTTCGCTACACTAGACTGTCGATTCGCCTCGCCTTCGCTCGAGCAACAACCTGTCGCTTGACTGTCGCTGAACCTTTACTCGAGCGACTGTGTTATCTGAGAATTTTTTAAATGCTTTTTGCCCCGGTTCATTCATTTCATAACCTACCTATAAGTATCCTAAAGCCACAAAACGAGAATTCTAAGGTTGATTATTGAGAAAATACATAGCCTCCATATTCTTTTCATCCTCTAAAGCATTCAACCTTCATACTTCATAGTGTATTGTTCTTGACGGTGAGAAAACATCAGATTTTGAATCCTACCAAACAGCTACTTCCTCCGTATCTGTCGGAGTTTCTGAAGATCAAAGGAAGGGAGCTGGAGTTCCAGTTGGTGAAGAATACGGTGTTCTTCGTGCATCAACATGAGATAGACGACTCCACAAAACTATGAGTTGCTGCAGGATAGCGCAATCTAGGATAGCTTTGGAAATTGTCGCCTGGAATTTGTGTCGGAGCACAGAATCCAGAAGAACTGTTGGAATTGCAGTCAGGAGATCATATAGTACGTGTCGTCGTCTAGTCTGGTAGACTGTAAGTTTGAAAGTCGTTTATAGTGGATTTTTGACTGGCAAAGTGCCCGAAGTTTTTACCTAGTTGTGATTTCTCCGTGATCATATTGTGTGTGATTTACTGCTTTTGTTATTGATTTTAGGAAAAATTGCAGCTCCGGTCCCAAACCTTTCAGTTTGTTGCATATTACACCCAAACCTTTAATTTTTAAGGCCGAAATCCCAAACATTTATATGTAATTGCAGCGCCAGTCCCAAACCTTTAATTTTTCAGTCGAAGTCCCAAATCTTTATATGTAATTGCAGTGTCGATCCCAAACCTTTCATTTTTGTTGCGGATTACAGTAAAATCTTTCATTACGTTCATAAAACCGTTAGTCAACGTTGGAACAGTAATTTTGACTCGAGAAAAT
>CAIGRR010039707.1:0-10988 GCA_903798365.1 Fraxinus sp. 1973-6204
AAAATCAGAGAGAAGTTAACACTTTGACAACTTGTGCACATGAAATCGAAAAGGTCCTCGGAAATCCCCTTTGTCCTTCCAAAATGAAATAATAAGTAAGATCCGAATACCAAAAAAAAAAAAAAAAAACTAACTAACCTAACAAAGCTCGTAATAGTAGCTCACTTCCGACTATCAAATTTGTTTACATATTTCTTGTTGTTTCGTTTCGTTGTCTATAGAGGAGCTATTTTTACAGGTTTCTATTTCTTCTTCCAGCTTGGTGTGATCGTCTACAGAGGATTTGTTGGAAGATAATTTTTTAAAGGGCATCTACAGTTGATGATTGGATCTGGTGGGAAAGCTACAGTAAATTATTTGTTTTAGTGAGCAATGGGAGGAAATAAAGCAGCCACATTAATTTCATTTCTCTACAGGAACAGTAAACATAATGTTTGTGTGGAAGTCAAATAAAGCAGCCATATTAATTTCATTTGTCTGCATGAACAATACAAATTATTACGCATGAATAGTGTAGAACAAGTTCTGGAACCCTTTTATTGTGAACACTCTATTTCAAGGAGAATAGTGATGTTGGCATCCTCTCTTTTAAGAGAAGGATGCTTATATTCTCTTTCATAACATTAGAGTTATTTCAATATAGAAAGTTAGAAGATGTCTAATGATCTAATAAGAGACGAAAAATAATTTATATAGTCAATTTAAAATTTGTGAGCCCCTATTTGACAATTATTATTTGAGGAAAATAGAATTTTAAATAATGATTTTTAGGAGACTGTGTAGTTAAAAAATAGGGAAAATTTTGAGTTTACGTAAAGAATATTTTATTGTGTGAATGTGCGATTGAAAATGAGTATATAAAAAAAGAGCTTGAAAATATGGTTGTCAAATAGGGACATAGAAGGATACTTAGCCCGTGTTTGGTAGAAATTAAAACCTAAATTTTAATGTAAGTTAAAGTTAACAACTGATTTTAATCATATATTTTATGAGATCCACAACTTTTCAACCACACATTTCATTTTTTTTTAATCAAAATATACTATAATTTGATTTTAATCCCCACCAAACAAGGGCTTAATTAAAAAAGAGTTTGAAAATATGGTTGTGAAATAGGAACTCTGAATGATACTTAGCCCGTGTTTAGTAGAAATTAAAACCCAAATTTTAATGTAAGTCAAAATTAACAACTGATTTTAAACACATATTTTATGAGACCCACAACTTTTTAACCAGACATTCATCATTATTTTTTAATCAAAATCTACTAAAAATTGATTTTAATCCTCACCAAACAAGGGTTTAATTAAATAAGAGTTTAAAAATATGGTTGTCAAAAAGGGACTCAGAATAATACTTAGCTTGTGTTTGGTAGAAATTAAAACCCAAATTTTAATATAAGTTAAAATTAACAACATATTTTATGAGACCTACAACTTTCCAACCACACATTTCATTATTTTTTATCAAAATATACTAAAAAATGATTTTAATCCCCCACCAAACAATGGCTCAATTTGTAGTTATTATTGTGATAGGATTCCAATATTGTAAATACTATAACTATCCTTTTTGAAATTCTAAATTCTTAAAATATACTATTTTCATCTACGTCACATTCCAATATTGTCCTTGATATTACTAAAAATCGTGTCTGTTGATTTTTGAGCTTGATGACTGAGAATGAGTACTAATGAGATCTTTTGGTACCTGAAATAAAGACGTCGATGTGTGTTCTCGTCGCCCATCTGATGCTTAAGTCAACGAGAGAATGTATGTGAAAAGATATATGCTGAAAATTATGTAAAAGCGTACCTAAATAATGAAATGGGGTGCTGTATTTATAGATGTATGTAGTACATTCCTGGTAGGATTAAGTTATTCAAATCCCTAGGAGTTCTATCATACTTAAAAGTTGCAACTTGATTGCTATTGTACAATCAATGTGTTTGGATAAAGATAAAACTTCGACAGTAGAATCCTTTCAGAATGAGGTAGCAAATTTATAGCAAGACTCAAACTCCTTAGAATTGGATAAGCTTTATCATACATGAGAGTCATAATAGATCAGGGGTTGTTAGGTGCGAGGTTAAGTCATAACCTCAAGGAGATCCCAAGCTCGCGTGGAGTGTTGTTTCCCTAGGAAATATCCCGACGAGATCTACGTGGTGGGAGTGTTCCCTCATGTATCCGACGATTGAGGTATATAACTCGAGGAGGTTAGCACAAAACCCGTTGGGATGGCAACATTACTCCTCAAGTGTGCATGATCGGGTCATGCCGAATTGTAGGAACATCAGTGGCCCCCGTGCATCCAAGCCACAGGCTTGTACACGGTGCGCTAGTTTCTGGAATGAGATGCCTATTCTTGAACCATAAACGAGCATCCCTGGGTCATACATGAGTAATCATGTCATAGGCAAGATCAACCTTAAGAATAGGCATGATCAGCTTTGGAATATGACTGGTCAACCTTGGAAATATGGCTAATCAGCCTTGAAAGTTGGAGTGATCAGCCTTGGAATAAGACTGAATAGCCTTGAAAATAGGAATGAACAGCCTTAATTAATGAACTGATCAACCTTGGAAAATAGGTCGTGCTTGAAGAATGACTAAGCATCCTAAGTGCATCACAGAGTGCCACGTAGCCTCAATATTCGAGCCACTGATTATACTAGGTGGATGGTTGCCACATGACAAGGGTTGGAGGGCCAGGATGTAGAGACATTTAACCTTCTTCAGAATTCTATAAATATCCCCTACCCCATCTCATTTGTCATTTTTCACTCTCCATTTACTCCTCGGACCAGCTCGGGTTTAGGCTTGGGGTAAAGGCTCATGACCTTTAGATAATTTAAGCTTTTATTTTTTAAAAATGTCTAGCACTTTTAGTTCCTGAGGCTCGGGTTCATCGCTCGATGACGAGGGACACTCGCTTATACCCTATGCAATCCCTATAGGTAGCCATCCTGCCTTTTTATTTCTCTATCTAAAATGTAGATACAAAGAGCATGAAATCGTGAGGATAGCTCGAGAATTTGGGATTATGCCGGTGTGTGACGTCTAGCTTCCAAGGCCTGAAGATAGAATAACTAGCGCTCGAGATGGAGAGATAGTTGTTTTTAAGGAGGCTTTAAAGGGGGTCTCTCCATCCTTTTTTATTGAGTTCCTGGTCGAGTACGATATGTGACCCAGGCAATTCATCCCAAATGGATGGAGGCTGCTCATGTATTTTTTTATAGCTTGTAGATATCTGTCTATAGTCCCGAGGATAGACTTGCTCAGAATGATCTTCGAACTGAAGACTTTCTCGAGCTTTAACTGTTTTGTTTACTTGTCCTCCCGAAGTGAGTTCAAGGTGCCCGAAATGCCGAGCTCCCTTAAGGGGTGGAAATCCAAATATTTTTTTATTCTTCCCCATGATCTTGATCATCATTTCAGTCATCGGTGGATTGTCACAAACACTTAGTGATTTAATGAGGGTCATACCTATTTTGAGGTGTTAGAAAAGGATAGGTAGAGTCTGGTCGAGCTTTTAGCATTTAAAATTGATGATCTCATCAGGGACGATGTCCTCGGCCTTGCTAATGTGAAGAGCGTCGATGGTAGGACCGTTTTAATCTTTTATTTTTATTTCTATTGCTCGACCCTGAATTCCTCATTCTCATGACTTGTGTGATTTTTATTGTAGCATTCAAAATGGCGTTCGATCCTTTCTAAGAAAGCCGGAAAGAAAGGAAAGAAGAGACCCCGAGAAAGGATACTGAACCTATAAAGAGGGGCCTAGGTAAGACATCCAAGATCGGGGAAAAGCTTCAACCCTCAGAGCCACTACCCAAACCACTTAACATCCTCTAACTAAGGTCACAAGGGTCGTTCCAATGGTTATCGACCTTGATGACGAGTGTAAAACAAAAGAGTTTGAGGTTAAACTTGAAGAGGCTTAAGCAAAGGTAGTAGACGACTTCAAGAAGTCAGAGGATTCAGGGCGATGAAGGATGAATATGCCTTAGACTCATACAACTACGCTTTCAAACAAGATCGAGCTTTCCTTCATTCTAAATTGCCCAACGTCAACCCTAATGACTTGATGCCTGCTCCCGAGGTTATTGAAGGCCTCGAGCTTTCATCTTTTGAGGGTACGGTGATCGAGAATGAGGCTGATGCTGACGAAGAAGAAGTTAGTAGGCCCCCGACCAACAATGATCTAGACTAGCCTCGACCCTCTCCCCCCTCAAGCTTTGACTTTTGTTGATATTGTAATCAAGTACATTGCCCAATGGTGATTCGTTATTTTTTCTATTATGAATGCTTCATGCCCGGACAATAATGTTTTATTTTGAAATTTCATTTCACGATTAGTATTTTAACACTTGTAATAGTTTTGGACTGTATACATACTTGAGGAGCATGAAACGATGAAGATGGAGTAGTTTAAAAATTAGACAATCACCAAGCAACAAACTTGAGTAGCTTGGAACCAAACAATCGAGGAGCTTAGAGTTACAAAGCTAGAGCAACTTTTTAGGAAATAATTGAATAAACAAGTTAGAAACTCGAGGTGTATGCCCAAGCTATATAGGATACCCAGTAATCTCGAGCAACAACATTTTTAGATTATCAAGCTACAAACTCGATATACGTACCCGAGCAACATAGTATATCTTGTAATCTTGAGTATTAGCTTTGATTTACTTGCACGTAGCAAGGCTTTGAGGTGCTTGCATAGGGTAAGTCTTTAATTCACTTGTATGTAGCAAGGCTTTGAGACGCTTGCTTGAGGCAAGACTTTGATTTGCTTGCACGTAGCAAGGCTTTGAGATGCTTGCTCGGGGCAAGCGTTTGAGGTGCTTGCATGGGGCAAGACTTTCAGGTGCTTGCTCGGGGCAAGGCTTTGAGTTGCTTGCATGGGGCAAGGCTCTGAGTGCTTGCACTGGCCAAGGCTTTGAGGCCGTTTGAGATGAAGAAAAACTTATTTTATTAGGATAGAATCCCAACTCTAACTAATCACAACAAACTAATCCTACCTAAAAACTGAACGTGGGCACCCAGGCCCAACCAACTGAAAAGTAAAAAGACGCGGGGAGTGCAAGCCCTACAAACCAAAGGAAAGAGGAAAAAAGAAAAACTAATAGGTAAAGGTAAACAAACAACTTGTAATAAATCTTCAAATTATCAACATTCCATGGCCTGGAGAGTGGTCTTCTAGAGGTGTCTTTTAGGTTGTATGCTCATTTGCGAACTTGTGGTATGAATTCAAAGGGTCCTTCCCAAACAGGTCCTAACTTGCCCGGGGCATGTCTTGCTGCTTCAACTCTTCTTGACACGAGATCTCCAACTCTGAACCTTCTGGATCTTACCCTGCTATTAAAGTGTCTAGCTGTTTTGTTTTGGCAAGATGCAACTCTTATGGCGGCTTGTTTCCTTACTTCTTCAAGAAGGTCAAGGTGCTATGTTATGTGCTCCTCGGAGTTAGGTCCAAGTCTCTTGAGGCTCAACAATCCGATTTCAAATGGAAGTGTAGCCTATATATTGAATGCCAACATGAAATGGGTCTTACCTGTCGTGGTTTTGTGAGAATTTCTATATGTCCAAAGTATAGAGGGTAACTCATTAGACCAAACTCATCTAGCTCCCAGAGCCTCATTCGAAGATCCCGCAAGATAATCTGGTTTGTAACCTCATCTAGGCCGTTGCTTTGAGGATGTGAAACCGATGTCAGACGGTGGTCAATCCCCAAGTTAGTGCAAAAGTTTTTGAACTGTGGGTTATCAAAGTATCTCATGTTGTCGTTATGAGGATCTTAGGTAGCTATGTCAACGAGCCGAGTCCGACCAAAAAACAAAAGCTCGAGCTCGGCTCAAGCTTTTTTAGGCTGAGCTTTTTTTTGGCCCGAGTCGAGTCGAGCAGAGCAAAGTCCGACCAAAAAAATGAGGCTCAGCTCAAGCTTTTGGCCCGGACCTTAGCGGGCCAGCCGAGCTGGCTCGATTTTTATGTGTGTGTGTGTATGTTTGTGTTTTTTTTTTTTTTAAAATTATGTTTTGTAGCCTTTGCAGGCAGCTTGCTGAATCTTGAAACAAGCTACCTACAAGGCAGCGCCTGTTGCAGGCGCTGCCTTTGCAGGCAGCTAGAAACAAGCTGCCTGCAAAAGCATCTATTTCAAAAAAAATTAAATTTTTTAAACATGGGATGGCTCGCCCGGGCTCGAGCCGATGTCCCAAAACGAGGCTCGGCCCCAGCCGGGCCCGGCTCTTTACGGGCCGAGCCCGAGTCGTCGAGCTTTTTTATAATCTCTAATCTTAGGTATACCGAACTTGTAAACAATGGACTTCCCCAATGCTCAAATGGGCTACACAGTGAATGAGGGTAAGGTCCTCGATCGGATAATGGATGATGTTGTCAAACCTCTGACACTTGTCACATATCTTAACGTAGTCTGCAACATCTTTCTTCTTGGTAGGTCAGTAATACTCGTATCTAATAAGTTTAAAGGAAAGGTCCCGAGCTCTTCAGTGGTTTCCACATACACCTTCATGGACTTCCTCCAAGGCTTGGACTACTTCTGAAGGTTTGAAGCACCGAAGGTATAGAAGAGTGAAACTTTGACGAAATAAGACTCCCCTGATTATGCATTATCTCGCTGCTGGGGATTGGATGCTTTTTACTGTCCACAGATCCTCTGGTAAATTTCCATTAGTTATAAAATCAACTATTAGGTCCATCCATGATGACCCATGATCAATGTCCATAACGGAGGGAGTGTGTGATTTATGCTCGGTTCCATTACAAATTTGACGTAGACGGTTCTATCAAGACCATCAATTCCTATGAAGACGATTCTAGACAAGGCGTCGACCTTGCAGTTGTCAGTTCAGACTATTTTTATGATTTTACAACTCTTGAACTGCATTTGAAGATCATGAACTCTTAGGGAATATAAGCTCATCTTTTCATCTTTTTTTTTTTCAAATATACCTTTAATCTGACCAACTACAAGTTGCGAGAATCACTAAAAATTATGATATATTCAAGCTCAAGATTATTGGCAAGCTATATTGCAATAACAACTGCTTCTACTCTACCTCAATGTTTGTAGCATCAATTTAAATTGGAGTGCACATTGTATCTCTACGTCTCTGTTTGGGCTAATGAATATGACTCCTGCACCCAAGCCCAAGGAGTTTGATGTTCCATCTACAAATATCTCCCATGTGTCCATATCAGTAATGGTCGGGTTGTCTCCTGGCCTACGAGGCCTTTGGGTATGTTCTTCTATGAAGTCAGCCAAGGCCTCCGTCTTGATAGAGGGTCAGGGCCTGAACCCGATGTCAAATTCACCAAGTTCAATTGCCCACTTCAGTAGTCTACCGGACACGTAGGGCTTATGGAGTATGTGATTGAGTGGTTGATTCGTGAGAACTACAATTGGATGAGATTGTAAATACTGTCGCAGTTTTCGTATCACTATCACGAGGGCAAGAGCAAGTTGTTCGGCCAATGTATACCTGGTGTCTGTATCAAGTAATACCTTTATCACATAATAAATTTGTTATTGTGCTTTGTTCACTTCTGTCACCAATACACCACTTACTACATTTTGAGAAACTGCCAAATATAAAAATAGAGCATCTCCAAGCTCTAGTTTGGTGAAAACTTGCAGGGTTGCCAATGTTTGTTTGAGTTCCTAGAATGCATTTTCACAATCCTCATTCCACTCGAAATTTTGATTTTCCCTGAGAGCTTTGAAAAATGGGAAGCATCTATCCATTGCGCAAGACATGAACATGTTCAAGGCGACGACCTGACCCGTTAGTTTTTGCACCTCTTTTTTGCTCATAGGGGACTACATGGAAGTCAACAACTCGTCTTTCAATTTCCTCCTAGGGCATAAGAGTTGATATCTTTGGTGTTCTCTATCAACATTCTTAATGAGCTCCAATCTTTCGATAGTAACCTAAGCATTTTGCTCAAAAGCTCACTGTTGGTAAATTTATGATCAAAGCCCTTAATGCCATTAACAATATCGGTGAAACAAGTAATATTGTCAACAATAGGTTCATCTTGTTTCATGAAGAAATTTTCAAATTCTTTGACCAAGAGATTAATCTTGGTTTCTTTTATCTTACTAGTACCAACACGAGTAATTTCTAAAGCATGCCATATATCATATGCAGAGTCACGTGTGCTAATACGGTTAAACTCATTTCTATCTAAGGCACAATAAAGTAAGTTTTGGCTCTAGCATATAAAGACCATATTCAATGATTTTCCAAATATTATAATTTATTGATTGAATGTAAATCATCAATATAACTTTCCAATAATTATAATGTGTGTCATCAAAGAAGGGATGTTGATTTGTGAAATTCTCCTCGAGATTTTGAAGATTGTTGTGGTTAGCCATTGCTCAAGATTGTAGAATCATATTAAAAAATGAGCACCTTCCTCTGATACCAATTGATAGCACAAAATAGCCAACTAAGAGGGGGTGAATTGATTTTTGAAATTTTTTCAAAAAATTAATCTAAAACCAAGCACGTAATAACTAAATAGATTAATCTAAATAATAAGCACGAATATAAAAGCAATAAGTAAGGAGAGATAGATGATGCAAACGATATAATTATGAAGGTTTGGTCCAACGCAATGATCTATGTCCTCCGTTACCAAGCTCTCGGGTACAAGTAAGGCCAATTTCACTATATTGATTGACTTGTGGTGCAACCCAACCCTTTACAATGCTACTGGTAACTTACAAACAAGAAACACCGATCCTTATACAACATTGAGTTTTACGAGATCTCAACATGACCCACAAGTTTTAAAGAAAGTTGATTTTACAACTGAAATTTCTCTCTTAATAAATGATATGATCACAATTAAGTACCAAGAGAGAAATATGCTAACACTTTAATAGATAGCAATAAATGAAGGTCAAGTGTTAGGTATGAAAAACTTTGATTNACTGAAATTTCTCTCTTAATAAATGATATGATCACAATTAAGTACCAAGAGAGAAATATGCTAACACTTTAATAGATAGCAATAAATGAAGGTCAAGTGTTAGGTATGAAAAACTTTGATTTGTAGAATGATTTTCAAAAGTTGATCAAAAGTTTTTTAATACTAAAATGATTTGATAATAAATGAAATGAGAAATCAATATAATTTTGTTCAAAAATATCTCACTTGAATGCTCTTGAATGTTTCAGACGACTGATTTAGCCGTTGCTCGTCAGAAGTCAGAACGGTCGAAAAATCGACCGTTGCGGATGAACCGGATGTTCAAATGGACTAAAATTTTTCGGCTCCTCTTGTTTGATTGTTTGAAACAATGTAGGCTTATAAATGACATTTTTACTTGATTTAAGGTAATTGATGCTAGTAGGTTTGAAAATTAAATTGAAATTCTTGCATTTGAAAAATAAATTTTGTGCAAACTTTTTACGAAGTAGATTTTTCTCGTGCCTAAAAATTCTCTTCTTGAGCTTCTAATGCGCCATTGCTAAGGATTAAAGTATTTTACCTTTACAAATGAGCTCAAACATCTAGTTCTAATATCTTCGATTAATTTGGCGCGAGTGCTCGATTTGTCTCCGATTGTGAAGGCTCGAATCCATCTTGAATTTTCTTGATCGTCAACTGCAAGTCCTTTAATAGCAATTATTTTGTCTTCAATTTGATCAACATGTAACAATGAAGATTCGAATACAAATGTTAGAGATAAAACTACCTTGTTTGTTATAATCAAAATATAAGATCAATAATAGGTCAACAACTTGGCGGGATGCGCAGCATTACTCCTCGGGTGTGCATGATCGGGTCATGCCTAATTGTGGGAACTCTAGTCCTTATAAAATTCATTTATTTAAACAAGGTAAAATTACAACAATTTTATATATCTATCCCATCACAGTTTCTTCAATTCTTTTAGAAATTGTCATTCACACACGAGAAGGTAGCACGTCTGTTGCTAAAGGCTTTCGAAAACACAAATAACAGAGCAATATATTAGTCCAATTATTATTGTAAATAGAAGAGACGTTGATAAGTGTAATTTTTGCACTTATTTAGAACCTAAAATAACTACATTTAATAGTTCTTTTGATAAAATATATTATAAATTGTTATATTTTATGTCTAATAGGTAAAACTCTATGGATGAAAAGGAATTGAAGAAAGGAAGCAAAATATGGTGCAAAATGTCAAAAATCTAAAGTACAAGGACCAACTTGCATTATATGGAAGAATTGAGCACTTGGAAGCAAGCATTAATTTAATTGGACATTGAAATTAATTGGGCCTCAAGTTGGACTTTTAGTTGTATTAAATTATTGATGATTTAGGTTATTTATATAGAATAAATATGGCGCAAAATGTCAAAAATGTAAAGTACAAGGACCAACTTGCATTATATGGAAGAATTGAGCACTTGGAAGCAAGCATTAATTTAATTGGACATTGAAATTAATTGGACCTCAAGTTGGACTTTTAGTTGTATTAAATTATTGGTGATTTAGGTTATTTATATAGAATAAACCTATATATATACACGGCAGGGAAAAAAAAAAGAATTACACAGCAGAGAGGAGAGATTATATACACAGCCTGAAGAGACAACTGTGCAGTCTTTGAGGAAAAAGGTGCTGGCTATTAATTATATACACATTCTTACACAACACACGGCAAGTAGAGGAACAAAAGTCCAAGTAAATAGACGTGCATGGAAATCAAGACAGAACATAGCAATTGAGGCAGAAATTCAAATTAATTCCAAATTTGTTTACATTTCGTCAATTTTCGGTGATGTCGTTCTTCTTTGCGTGTTTAATTTCAATATTATGTTAGACTAGATTTTTATATTGCTAAAGATATGAACCCTTGTTTTGAAACTTTTAGTGTTAATTAATTATTAACGTTAGTTTGGTTGAATGCGTGGATATTTATTATGGTTTTGTTTGCTTTTCAATTAATTGGTCACTAGTTGA
>CAIGRR010039742.1:0-10805 GCA_903798365.1 Fraxinus sp. 1973-6204
CACTACAATTTAAATTAATATTCAAATTTTACATTTGAAATTTTTAATTATAAAATTACTACAATAAATAGAGTAAAAATGATAACCAATAAATGTATTCACATCTTTCACTAATCAAAGAAAAGCTACAATCACTCCAACAAACATTACATATCAAATACTACACATACTCCACCCCAAATCACGCCCCAAAACCCCCAACTTTCAAGCTCTCCATTGCAACGGAGATCAATAAAAAAAAAAAAAAATCAAGAATCAATTCCAAGAAATCTTCATTCATTGCAGATCGACTACATCATCTCATTCTGTGATTTTCTCCATATATTATGTCTGAAAATCTATTCTCTAAACTGTAATTTTCGGAATTTTGAAATTGCAAACTCAAAGGACAGGGCAGGCGAGTCTTCTGAAAATCGAGTCTACTCCATTATTGTGTCATGATGTAACGCAATTTGTTCTAACTTACATGTCTATGAGGAGTATATGATAAGGGAGCTCTGTTTTTGCAGTTTAGCTTGTTTCTTGGAGGAACCGAAGTAAAGTAGCCACCAATAAGTAAATCTTAGCAGGATTAACGATTTGCTCGTCTANGCAATTTGTTCTAACTTACATGTCTATGAGGAGTATATGATAAGGGAGCTCTGTTTTTGCAGTTTAGCTTGTTTCTTGGAGGAACCGAAGTAAAGTAGCCACCAATAAGTAAATCTTAGCAGGATTAACGATTTGCTCGTCTAATGGTTTTGTTCACATAATGCAAATATTTTCAGAAAGTTCCTTACAAAAGGATGTATTGAACTTTAGTTTTGCAACTTAATTGGCATTCCTTCTGTAAGCTTTTTCAAATGTTAATAATTTAAGATAATTTCTTGGGTTGTGACCAGGAATCTCAATGTTTGTTTGTCCTTGATATTACAATGAATTATGGAGAATATATGTTCGAATTTTGTACATTTGCTCTTTTCTTGAAATTGTATGATTTTACGAGTGGATTATAAGATATGTTTAGCAGTCTAAGAATCCCAATAGGATCCTCGTGTATTCTACTGCACAAATTATCCTACATGGAAAGAGTTGCAAGAGGAGTACATCTAAGTTACCTATTTTGAGTATTTGTTTGTAAGAGTACCAATCTCCATCTGAATGCAATAAGATAAATAGATGGTTATTTGTTTGCCGGAACTAGAAGGAAAAGATTACTGTTGTGCTTGTCAGACGTTAGATGTTTTTGTGCGTCCATTGATGCATCATACAATTAGTGATATTGTGAAATATGTCAATTAACTAAAATTTGCATCATGTCAACATTTTATTCTCATAGTTGCTTGCAGCATTACATCTAAGGTATTACCATTTAGCTTATGAAGGTTTATTGATTTAGATTATGAACACGTTACAATATTTATGTTCTATGTTCTGGATTTGGAAAATGGAATTTGGACCACGTAATGCTTTTGTTTAATTTGTTGCATATTTAACAATACAACAATGAAATCCACTACGTTATAACAAAATAAGTTCCATCTGTATGTTCCACCAACTAGGTGTTTTCTCATGATACACATATTTTTGTTCATCACGTACCTTCCATGTGCAACATATCAGTCGAAATTGAAGATGGAAAATTCAGTTCCATTTCCCGGTGGCCCTTCAACACTAAGGTCACTCGATCCAGAAAATTCGTTGGAAAATTCCCCACTTGGACTGACTTTTGGCATTTCGTTGTTCTTCTTGGTTAAACGGTCTATAGTTAAACAAGAATGTTAGAAGTTTTTATCTCTATGGTTAAGTTTTAAGTATGTACTAATTATACAATATAATTTTTCCTCCGAATTACATTTTGTGCCTGCAGAGCCATATTGAAGCACTTAGACATAAGATTCCCACCAACACAACTGATCTAACAACAATTTTCGTCACATTGCCGTTGCCACCTGTTTTGAGATGAAACCATAGACGAAAGAACTACATATCAATTCCTCAAAAATGCGAGGGAAAAGAAATTCATGGTTAATTAATGTGGGCGAGTTGGTAAGAGGATTGATTATGTGCAAATTTATATAGACAGTTCTGTTTTTGTGCATAACTTGTACTAATGAAAATCGAAATCAAGACTTAAGAAAACATTGATACCAGCCAAATATGGTAGATTAATGATTTAGGCCAGTTGGCAAAGTTATGTTAATCCAAAGGTAAATCTAATGCAGGCAGTTACAGTGAAATTCTACTCGTTCAGCCTTAAAAAACCATCTCTTTTCACCTTAGATAAACACTCCAGATTTTTCCTCCTGTGCATATACTTGACAAATTCCCTCCAGTCCATTAATCCAAATCCTACAAACCATTCAATACAACTGCAAACAGGAAGGTACATGATGATTAGTCAACATATCCCAAGCTAATACATTTCGACATCTGCAACATACTCAATTCCCGGACTTGACATCCATCCATCTTCAATTTATTTATTACCATGCCAACAAGTTCCACATACTTGACGGAGAAGATAAATCTGATGAATCAAAGTTCTGATTGCACACATAGAGAAGATATTATCGCATCAATTATTTCAAAATGAGCAATTATGAGTAATCCCAATCGTAATGTTAATTGCATCATAATAATCATATGCAAATGAAGTTAATGTCACTCGTTTTCCTTGACACTGGGGATTTTTCAGTTACTCATCCAATAAGAGAAGTTTCATATGCAGTAATATAGGGATTTTAATGGAGTTTTGCAGTAATTTTGATTAATAATACAACTGGGTAGTATAAAATAAAATAGCATATATTAATCAGGTATTTATGATTATTTCCTTTGTCATTTCCTTTCTAATTTCATACTTTCATTCGGTAAGCACATGTTCACTAACCTCAAACCATTTGATAAAGTGAAAACCTACATCTACATGCCCAAATCAAAGTTGATGACCATCGAGTCCGACTTCCCCTCTTCAACTACCCATCGAAGCTACGAATGATTATGTCATTAGTTGTATTTATGTAGTATTGCTGTAAATATTAAAAAAAAATTAATCATGGTGCAGAACCAAACAAAACCGAACCGAATCCCGAACAGTTCCATAATTATATTTGAACCCGACGGTTCCATTTATTAAATACTTGAAAAAATTGGTTCGAATCGGTTCTCTCTTCAAAACCAAACTGAACCGGACTATGTCCAGTCCTACTTAAAATTTTGATATTTTGAATATTAAAACCTGTTCAGGAAACAATAATGCTAAATGTACTTACCACATGGTTGACATCACCCTATGTGGTATAATTTGAACAAAAAGATTGTTGGGGAAATCAAAAGATAAGATGTTACTGCGTGGAAGAATGTAAAGAAAGATATCAACCATAATGCATATGTCGCATGATTGTACAGGAAATTAGCCCACCGAATATCGAACGTCCATAACTGCCCTTGAGTTGGATATTCAGACGACAACGATGCCCCCATTACTGAATTAATCATGGTCAGTTTCGTAAGTCTCACAATGTACTTTGTTTAAGATTAGGGTGGTTATATTACGAGTTGCAACCGCGATTTTTATTTGTTACACTACATTTTAATTTCACTTAAATTTCTCAATTTTTGCTCATTATAATACTTATGCCCTAACATTTATCCTCAATTTTCCATTAATTAACACAACTCGTATCTGATAGCAGATTCTATCCAAACAGTCTATTGAAGGGGCGTAAAACGACTTACTTCCCATCTTATTTTTAAAAATAAATAAATACAGAAGTATGATAAAATATTTTCCCTCATTTCAAAGTATGAAAAAAAGAATATTTTGACAGAAATCAACATCAAGAACAAGATGTACTAATTAATGAGAGGTTGAAAATAAAAAGTTAGGAATATAAATACTACGACAAACAAAGATCAAGGAATCCAAGTGCAATAAAAATATAATGCAACAAACCATTCGGTCCCAAAATTATGGATAATCAAGAATAGTTAATGATCCAAATATGTAAGAGCAATTACTTCACCCTTGAGACCCTCCCAACAGCAACCTTTATAAGAATTATCATCGGGAATCTTTTTCATTGCTTTTGTCCAACAAACTATCCGACAAACTAATCATAAATCCCACAAACTTTTTACACCCTAATCCCAATAAACCTAACTCCCTCCCACAAACTCCCTTTTCACGCCCACTTATATCAATCAGTATACACAGTAAGGAAACAAGAAATCAATCAATGGCGGCTAAACACGAGGACTTACCAGTACCTATTTTCAATTCTCTTGAACCCGTTTACGGAACCGGCTCCCAGCTTGAAGAATCGGAACTTCGATTCACCCATTTGAAGTCAAAGTTCATTGAGTTCTTCACCTACCCTCCCGATATCTACGCCCGATCTCCAGGTCCATTTTTGCTTCCTTACATACACATTTATGTTTATGTATCTACTAATCCAGTTTGTTTGGCTAAAGCCGTAAACTTTAGTAACTATATATCGTTTTTGGGTGGATTTACTTATTTTCCATATCTTATTGCTTTGAGAAAAGTTAGTAATTTATGTTTTTCTGAAAACTGGACATTCTATCTGAGATGCAGGGAGGATAATGTAATTGGGTTTTGGATGCCTGTGAATTGAATTATTGTTTTGGGGTGTTTGTGTAGGGAGGGTGAATTTGATAGGGGAGCACATAGACTATGAAGGTTACTCAGTATTGCCAATGGCTATCAGGCAAGACACCATCATAGCAATACGGAGAAACGACACCAAGGTGCTTAAGATCGCAAATGTGAATAGTGACAAGTACTCTTTGTGTACTTACCCTGCTGATCCCGAACAGGTATGCTTATATTTGACTCTTATCTTTGTCTGCTGACTTTAACGACTTGGTTTTTGAAATGGGAAAATCCTGTCATAAAATTTTATTTTCGTTTTTCTATTGTAGATAATAAATTCATGATGCTACAAAGTTCAATACAAATTTTATGTTGCGAGACCCTGGATTATATGCTGCATAATCTAAGCTAATTTGAGCCTAAAGACCATTTCAGAAATGGGAGTTCTCGTATATGACTGTTATAAGAGCATTAGTTTAATAGATATTTTTTTCGTTGGGAAAAGATCCAAATGTAATACACAAAAGTCTTTTGTTCTTTCACCAGAAATAATTCTCCATTTATAGTAAAATTATGTATATCACACTATGATGCACCGACACGGGGACACGTGTGTCGACACACAATTTTTTAAAAAAGAAATACCGACACAATGTCGCAGACATATTGATTAAGTTTTTAAAATTCTTTATTTATATATGGTGTAAATTTAGTTTTATACATGCTACTAATTTTTCTTGTTGAAATCTTTTAAATATGAATACCTATTTGTTTTTTAATAATAACTTTGAGTTAAATATTAAATAAAAAATGCGTATTCATATTTAACCAATAAAGAAAGAAAAATGACCATGATAGAGCGTTCGAGGAGTGTTGATATTTGACACATTTCGACACGGATACGCCACCTTAGTTGAAGTGTCCGTACAACAAATTATCACATGGGGCCAAGTTAATGCATCTTACATGTCCTTTTCTCCTTTAATCCATTACCACATGTTAAAATGCTCACTATTTTCATTTTTATTTGCTAGGAAATTGATTTAAAGAATCATAGATGGGGTCACTATTTTATTTGTGGGTAAGAAATTGATTCGGCATTGCAATCATTGTTGGCTACTTTTCTTCCGCACTTATTGATCATGGTTGTTGAATGTTGACAGACCATCAGTTGTCCTCTTCATGACTGGGAATAACTTAGGGCCTGTTTGATAGCATGAAATTTTCTAGGGAAGTTGGAATTCATTTGCATTTTCCACCTTTTAGGCTGTTTGGTAGACTAAATTTTTCATGGAATTTATTTTCCACGTTTACCTCATTTTCCACCCCATTCTTAGTTTTCCAGGCTACTTTTTCTTATTTTTTTTTTTTGGCAATTGGAACGAATTCTATTCCCAATTGTAACTAAGTATATCCCTTTAATTGACAATTTTCATGAAAACAAAGCCAAACGAATGATATTTGGTATTTTTTTTGGCAATTAGAACAAATTCTAGACCAATGGTAAAAAAAATTATCACTTTAATGGAAGATTTCCATAAAAAACGAAGTCAAACGAACACCAAACTTTCAACATTTTTCAGGTGAGAAATTATACCAATCAAACACAATTAATTATAATTCTCAGTATAACAAATTCTAGGCAATTCGATTCCCTGTAATTCATTTTCTTTCCACCCAAATTCCATATTTACAATCAAACGGACCCTTAGTGAAAAGATACATACATGGCTATTCTTCTTCCATTGGCAAGACTTTTAATCTTTATCTTGCAGGTACAAAGGCCTCTATGAGTATGCCAAATCTAAGGGAATAGATGTCGGTAAACCAGTCGGACTTGATGTTGTTGTTGATGGCATAGTTCCAACTGGTTTGTTACTTATCCAATTTAATGCATATATTGTATTGAAAGTCAGCAATCACCTATGCGACATAATGTTGAAGAAAGAGTGTAGTGTTGGTTGATAGTATTCTTTGATGGATCATGCTCTTTTACCTCATTTAGGATCTGGACTATCCAGCTCTGCTGCATTTGTTTGCTCTTCGACAATTGCTATAATGGCCACATTGGGCATGAACTTTCCCAAGGTATTGTGCCCAATTGTTCATTATTTGTTCCATAGATCTGATCAAAAGTGCTTGCATGACATAAAAGTATTGGCTTCTATACTTTTGGTTCTTCAGCAAAGAAGCAGAGGATAGAAAAGCAGTGGAGATCACTTTGTCCACTTCAGGAGTTAAGTTAGGTATTTTTCCCTTCTAACTCTATTTTGTTTACTTTTATTTTCAGAAAGAAGTTGCTCAAGTTACATGTGAATGTGAAAGACACATTGGCACCCAATCTGGTGGAATGGACCAGGTAATTTATCTTCTTTCCAAAAAAAAAATTCCTGAAACAAATGTCCATGACATCTGCACAAAGCCCAAGAGAACTGTAAGGCTGAAATTGTTTGTATACTTGCTATAATAATTCCCGTGACCGCTTTGTTATATTACTTGTGGTTCTATATTGTCCATTCTCTGGTATTATATTTCTTATTTATGATGAAGTTCTCTATATTTAAATGCTCAACATTAATCTTCATAGCTTACAATTTTGCT
The DNA here is from genome assembly GCA_903798365.1 of Fraxinus sp. 1973-6204. Taxonomy (NCBI): domain Eukaryota; kingdom Viridiplantae; phylum Streptophyta; class Magnoliopsida; order Lamiales; family Oleaceae; genus Fraxinus; species Fraxinus sp. 1973-6204. The sequence goes on from CAIGRR010039742.1 coordinate 7,199, forward strand.
CCTATATTTTACAGGCTATCTCGGTTATGGCTCAATCTGGGTTTTCAGCTCTCATTGATTTCAATCCTATTCGTGCAACTGAAGTGCAACTCCCTGCTGGTGGGACTTTTGTTATAGCTCATTCGCTGGCTGAATCTCAGAAAGCTGTTACTGCTGCAACTAATTACAATAACAGGGTTGTTGAATGCCGTTTAGCTTCGGTAAGTTCTTTGGTTTGACGGCGTGCATGTTTGCTGTCAGATGAACTGATTTCTGTGTGATAGAGTTGCGTGTTTTAGTGCTATAGTAATCTTGTGTTCAACATTGTGATATACTGATTGTTAAGTTTTTATAGATTGTGCTAGGCATAAAACTTGGAATGAAACCTCAGGAGGCTGTAATTGAAGTCAAGACACTTTCAGATGTTGAAAATTTGTGTGTTTCGTTCGCGGGTACTCGTGGATCTTCTGATCCAGTCCTTGCTGTCAAGGTACCTGTTCTTTTTTGTTTTTCCATTTTTTGTTGGTGAGTAGTCTCTGCAGCAAGTTTATCTGCTTATTACTTTTTCACGTCTACTCCTTGGCATCACTCTTGTAGTTACTAGTTATCACCTTTCTGAGAGTTATCAATGGCTTATTTATTTGGATTCTCTAATTGATTGTGAATATTCTCACGTCTGTGACCATTTGGAGTAATGATTTGTTTTATATTGCAAAAGGAATTTTTGAATGAGGAACCATATAGTGCTGAAGATATTGAGAAAATAACCGAAGAAAAACTGCAAGTTATCTTTACCAATTCCCCTTCTTCCTTGGATGTGCTGAGAGCTGCAAAACATTTTAAGTTGCACCAGGTAATTTTCTATTCGTTTAAAGATTTTGCAGCTATGGTGTATGTGTCTTAGTCAGCTGTTGAAGTTATATTTGCCAATAAACCATAAAAAAGGGAACCCCATTCACTTTGGAGAAATTGGTTGTTGCTACCAATGTGAGTATTTCCCAGATGCCCCTTTGGGTGAAATGAACTAATCGCTTTACTAGCTTGTAAGATTTTATGTAATTCTATTCTAAATACATTTTCAGAGAGCTGCCCATGTCTACTCTGAAGCCAAGCGTGTACACGCTTTCAAAGATACTGTATCATCGAAATCGAGGTGAGCCAGAGATATATTTCTATGTGTACTGCAAGTGTTAAATCATTTGTGCATTTGAGATGTTTTTGTCCATATATATTTCACATTTCAACATACCTTTAGCACGTTTTGTGCTTTCTTACATTGAAACTGAAAACTAGATTAATTTTGACTATTTAAATTATGAAGCCAGTAACTTGTAAGGACTTGTTATTGCAGTGAAGAAGAGATGCTGAAGAAGCTTGGTGACCTTATGAATGACAGCCACCATAGCTGCAGTGTATTATATGAATGCAGGTAAATCTTAATTTTCTTCATAATGCTCTTATCTTCCCTACAGTAATAAAAGAAAATTTCTGCCAAAATTGATTATACTTTTACTTATGTCACTTATTTATTAATTAGCTGTCCGGAGTTAGAAGAGCTTGTGAAGATTTGTCGTGATAATGGTGCTCTTGGAGCAAGGCTTACGGGAGCTGGATGGGGTGGTTGTGCTGTTGCCTTGGTGAAGGAAAGCATCGTTCCTCAATTTATCCTTAATCTCAAGGTTAGTGTCTGCCTCCTTAGTGGTAGGTTACCACAACTTAAGTCCTCGAGTATAAATATTGCTCTTTTACTTATGGCAGGAGCAATTTTATCGATCAAGAATTGACAAGGGGATTATCAGTAAGAACGATCTTGGCCTCTACATTTTCGCATCTAAACCATCAAGTGGTGCTGCCATTATCAAATTTTAACTGCTGCCATATGAGCTGCTTTAAGGGTCATTATTGGTATGTTAAGTCCGTCCAAGAATAAAGATAGTTGTGTTTGAACTGCTTATAAAGATTTGAAAGATTTTGCTCTTCACCTCAGCTGCTAAAAATAATAGTGATTAGATCTCTCGCCATCGGAAACTAACACATTGACGCAATTTAAAACATGCACCATCATGAATATGCCATTGGGATAAATATTCCTTTAACAATCTACATGAAGACAAGGTAAAGAATTGATACAAAAATGGAGGCAACAGTTGGTTTGACTTTGTAGAGAACCACTATACAATACAAAACTCTGAAAATTTGGAGGGAGGGAACACCTAGTCTATATGCACCTACTTACTTGATCAAAGAGAGAAGATTAGTCAACCAACCAAGGTGTTCTAGAACTTGTTAATGCATTTATCATGTTTGTATTTTTTATCGAGAGATGAAAGGGTCACATGAGAGAATAAATTTGATCGCTATCGAAAGAGACTTTCAATTAAATTAGGAGCATTGACTAACATGAATGATTTCAAATTGTCACTTTAATTATTACACTTAAAATAGAATAATAAGGGGGATTCGACATCTTAGCAATGCATCTCACATATTTTAAAAAAACACATTTACTTACTTTCATTAGTTTAATCGATAATTTAGGTATTATCATAGAAAAAATTATAAAATTTATTTACTATTCGATTAAAGTTGCAATTGATTTTAACTCGTTCAAACATATAGTCCTCATGTATTCGACACTCTATTCATCATTATATTACTCGACCGCAATCACGTGCACTTGCGGGTTTTCAAATGATCACTTAAAAAATTTTGTTTTGACAATTGGTTAATAGAGCCAAGTACATTAGAACAATGCTCTTTCCAACTGCATTCAGATCGGTTTGGTTCTCGGTTCTGAACCAAGAACTAAATAAGAACCGAATATCCCTAATTTTTTTACCTTAAATAAATCAAATTATTTTATTTATTTTTAAATAAATTTGTTAACTAATTAATTTAGTCTAAACCCAAAATATGATTTTCTTATTTTTAATTTAAAGCCCCAAGTCCAATTAATCAAATTGACCTAAATTTTACCAAAATATCTTATTTTACCGTACTGTCGGATCTGTCTCAAGAAATCGATTGAAAGCCTCTATTTATTGTTGTGAGCTCACTATCTTCTTCTTCTTCTTATGATTTAGTCGTCAAATCTATGAAAACTCAACAAAGAGAGGCGTAAAAGATATCACAAAATTGGACTACGTTATTTTGTAAGAGCTAAAATTGCACATGTCATTAATTGAATTAATGTAGCGTTGTTGTAATATTATACGGAACTCGAGAATCGAATGAAACCGAACCGCATCGAATCCAAACAGTTTCACGATTAAATTTGGACCTGACAGTCCCATAATTAAATTTGAACCCGACGGTCCCATTTGCTAAATACTCGAAAATTCGGGTTCGATCCGGTTCACAATGTCCAGGCTTGTTAAAAAGTTACTAAACATTGTGGATTTCGTAAAATATGATTGAAAATGATTTTGGAAAAAAATGAATTTTATTATGTGTGGGCAAACAAGGGCTAAGATAGCAAACAAACCTGTAATAAATAATTGAGAAAACCTACTTGTACAGAAAATAGGTTACAGAAGTCTTAAAGAAAACAAAAACTTCCAAAAATACCCTCTTATACATAAATTGCAACTAAAAGCCACTACAAAGATATAAAAGTTTCAATTTAGTC
>CAIGRR010039747.1:0-12031 GCA_903798365.1 Fraxinus sp. 1973-6204
TAATGAATAAAAAAAAGTCAAAGGCTCAATCAAAGACCTTTTAATATAATACGTGAGGTGTGACTTGAACCCCTGACGTCACACACAAATTCCACACTTTTCATCAGTTGGGCACTTCATCTTAATTAATTATTTCTTTCACATATTATATTTATTGTATAAATATCTAACAAGCGGTACTTTTGATGTCTCTTTTCTTACCATTGAGGAGGGTATCTTTGAGGTAAAGGCCACTGCTGGTGATACTCATCTCGGAGGTGAGGATTTTGACAACAGAATGGTCAATCACTTAGTTCAGGAATTCAAGAGGAAGAACAAGAAAGATATCAGCGGGAACCCCTGACGAGGTTGAGGACTACTTGTGAGAGAGCGAAGAGGACTCTCTCATCCACTGCCCAGACTACAATTGAGATCGACTCTCTCTACGAGGGTATTGATTTCTACTCGACCATCACTCGTGCCAGATTTGAAGAGCTTAACATGGACCTGTTTAGAAAGTGTGTGGAACCAGTTTAGAAATGCTTGAGGGATGCCAAGATGGATAAAAGCACTATCCATGACGTTGTTCTTGTTGGTGGTTCTACTAGGATTCCCAAGGTGCAGCAATTGTTGCAGGACTTCTTCAATGGCGAGGAGCTCTGCAAGAGTATAAACCCCGATGAGGCTGTTGCTTATGGTGCTGCTATTCAAGCTGCAATTTTGAGTGGTGAGGGCAATGAGAAGGTGCAGGACCTTCTACTTTTGGATGTTACTCCTCTCTCCCTCGGGCTGAAACTACAGGTGGGGTAATGACCGTGTTGATTCGCAGGAATACTACCATCCCAACGAAGAAAGAGGAGGTATTCTCTACCTATTTGGATAACCAGCCAGGTGTGTTGATTCAGGTATTTAAAGGAGAGAGAACAAGGACTAGGGACAACAACTTGCTCTGTAAATTTGAGCTCTCAGGCATTCCTCCTGCACCTAGGGCAGTTCCTCAAATCACAGTTTGCTTTGACATTGATGCTAATGGTATCTTGAATGTGTCTGCCGAGGACAAAACCACCGGGCAGAAGAACAAGATCACAATTACTAACGACAAGGGTAGACTTTCAAAGGAGGATATTGAGAAGATGGTTCAGGAAGCAGAGAAGTACAAGTCTGAGGATGAGGAGCACAAGAAGAAGGTTGAGGCAAAGAATGCTTGGGAGAGCTATGCATACAACATGAAGAACACTATTAATGATGAGAAGATTGCATCCAAGCTTCCCGAAGCTGATAAAAAGAAGATTGAGGATGCCATTGAGCAAGCCATCCAATGGCTAGATGGGAACCAGCTAGCCGAGTCAGACGAGTTTGAGAACAAGATGAAAGAGCTGGAGAGCATCTGCAATCCCATTATAGCAAAGATGTACCAGGGTGCAGGTGGTGTTATGGGTGGTGCTGCCATGGATGATGTCCTTCCCCAGGTGGTAGTGCAGCTAGTCCTAAGATCGAGGAAGTTGACTAAATCCAGTGTTCTTTTGTGATGTTTTACTACTGTCTTAATTTGCGGACAATCCTTTGCTTGGAATTTAGGCTTTGAATGTATTAGTAGCTTATCCAAAGCCTGTTTTGACAATATACTCCTTTGAACTTGGAATTATTTCTGGATATTAGTAATTGTTTATTATTTAGAATTTTTCTTTGGGATTCAAGATCCTTTGTTCTGTGATATGAATACTGGGAGGCAAAAGCTCACCAGATGAATAGTACAACAATTGGGCTCAAAACTTCATTTTAGTTCAATCGAATCCTGGGCATTACTACCTTAACTTTGCTGTCTACATGAACAAAGTGGGTATACGTTGGCATTGTGGAGGATCTCCATTCTTCAGGGGTGTTGGGGCGGATATGTTGCAATTGAATTAGCTATGAAATTGGTTGCTTCGTCCACTTCCTAAAATCAGTAGTTCCTCATGGGGAAATATGATTTTTTTGAATACAACTCGCAGTGTGAGATGTGGTTGACATCTACTGTAACATAAAGAAATTTGTGGTGGTCAGCCATTGAGCAATTTATGCTACTTGGGGCCTTATCTTTTATGAGATATTTTGCAAATGCATGGTATTCGGAATAACAGTGAATTAATTAATTTCTTTGTAGGTCACAGTTGCTCTTATGGAACCAAATAGTATAAAAACTTTTCTTGCAATGCATCAACTAACAGTCATTTCAACTAACTTGAATTATTAAAGTAGTGGGACATGGTTATGTGAACAAGCGCATATCATTTCTCACACTTTCTACACCTAACAGATTTGACACTTATCTACATCTTTTTCTAGTCATATGGTGGAAACTACTTGCCTTGCCTTGCCTTATCGTTCAAGTCCCTTTCTCTTATCACTAATAATGTCCAATATCAAGGGAAGTAGTTCACTAGAACTTGCCTTCCTAGGAGGTCCAAAGAAAATGATGTCCTCCAAGAAGACATCCAATTATAAGAACAGAAGTTGTTATGTTCGACAGAACGGGACTTCCCAACATGGCGCCACTGAACCGGACTGCTAATGGGATGAAATGAATTAAGTCAATGTCAAGGTTCATGCAAGAGGATAAATAGGTAGAATTATAAGAATAAGAAGTTCTGGCCCAACATATCAAAAATACACCGGATATAGCATATCGATGACTCCCAGGAGCTCTCCTAGGGTTGAAGCTACTCCAAGCTCAACCATAAAGCTGGGGAGCTAGAAGATGACTTATTCGTGCCATGAATACAGTTTCAAGAAAGAGTAAAAGCATAGGGTGTGGGTGCTAAAACTAAATAACAATTTGCAGGGAGAAATTACAACAAAAATGGTAGTCCTGATTGATATTTTATTTTCATCATTCCAACCGTGAAATAAATATATGGCACAGGTAAGAATAAATTAACTGATAATATAATAGCAATGGCACTAGGAGCAATAATCAAAGCTAGTCAGATATATTAGAAAAAAACCATAGCGATTATGGAAACAGATACAAGGGGTTTAAAATGCAGAAGCGGTTCAATGGTTTTGCAGTATTAAGTACATGGCATTACTGCACAATGGAGACCAATTCATAACAATTGCATTTCATCAGGTACATATCTATGTCAACTTAAGACCATTACCCGCATGGTGAGGACGAAGGCAAACATGAACTTCATGTTCTTCTGGCCCAGCACGAAGTTTTGGCACCAATATCTCGAGCACTGTTCCTGGTCCATCATAATATGCTTCTATATTAGCATCTTCAGGAATTCGGGTCGAAAGTGGGATTTCTCTGACAAATTCTCCTGGAGGACAGTGTTCTGATGATGGATCTGTAAGCTTGAAAGTTCTGTTGTGTCTCTTGATAAATTGTGTGCGAGATGTACTAATGCAAGAAACCTTAATGATTCCATGTGTGAGTGCGTTCTTCCATGAAACTTTCACCCTCTGAAGATCAACAGAAGGCAAGCTGATTACAATCAAATAACCTTCTTCATCCTCGTAGATTGTTTTGGCAGCTGTAACAGGTCCATAGACGTTTCTTAGCACCCCATTAAATTCATTCAGCCAGTGTGGCTCGTTTGGGTGAATTTGCAAATCTGAGATACGTTCGGAAGGAGCGGATATTTCCAAATAGCGATCATCATCATTACCTTGTGAGAAGAAAACCTTCTTCCTCTTGTTGCTCACGGGTGATAGATCCATTGTTTCACCATTTATATGATTAGATGTCTGAGTCGACAGATTCAACACAGATCCATTAAGCAATTTCTTCGAGTGGGAATGTGGACTGCTCTTTATTGGAGGTGGTGGCCTCTCGAGTTCAAACTCGGTGTTTGGCAGATTTCTCCATGAACTGAAATCACTTGCATCAGGTAAAATAGTGAAGTTCAGGTCCCTCCCTGTGAGTTCAGTCCATCTTTTCCGGTCATCTTCATTGAGACTCGTGAGATTGGGTAATGGAACCATCTTAATGCCGTGAACACACTGAGGGTTTGAGAGTCCCCTATAATGCTTACGTTGCATCCTATGAGATCGAACAAAACCTTTATCAACACTAAACGGAAAGGGACGCTCTCCCTGACGAGAATGTCCATTCATATAACTTCGGAGCTGCATCTTACCCAGAGCATTCTCAGGCCTTTCCTTGAAAACCCACATGTACATATTTTCCATATCATGCTGAACCATGAAAACATCAAGCTGGAGATCAGATTTATCAAACCCGGAAACCCCATTACTGTCACGAACTATCTTCGCCTTTGATTTCTCATTCAATATGGGCTTAAAGTAAAAGCTAAAAAAGAACCAAGCGCCCCAAATGCTATCAATCCTTTTTGCACATTTCCTCCCAACTTTGGGGACACTGAGAAAACTCTCAGTCTCGTACATCTGGGAACCTAGTCCAACATCAAGAATATCACAGTGTTCAGGGTTCCAAGGCTGTGAAGGGGGACTTCGCTCGGCTGAAAGGGGTAAATTGATATCAGGCGGACAGGTTAAAACAACTTGGCGATTCATTTCGAGGTCTAGTTCTTCATGTGAAGACGAGGCACTTGAGTCCATGGATAAGAGGGTTGAAAGGTGATGATTCTCCATTGACAAAGCTGTCAGCAGAGTACCTTCCATCTTAAGAATTATCCTTTTGTCTTGTATCAATTCCCGATGGTGTAACTATAAACTTCACCCCAACAAACAATTTGAAAAAAGACCAATCTTTATAAACACCTCCATCATGTCGAACCCAGCTAAATATCCCCAGCTTCATCAAAATCCTAATTTATTCATCCCATAAATGTATTTCAACGACATACAACCCTTAAAACTAAATTCTACAAACCCTAGGTCAAAAGGAAAACGAATTCCGAACCCAAACTTTTTTTTTCTCCCTAAAATATAAAATTGAAAACGACAACAAGATTATCAAGAAAATCAAAAGCAGGAAATAAACAGAGAGGTGAATGTCAAAAAAAGTAAAACTTCAACACCTGAATTAAGATCAGAAAATTAATAAAAAGCTAGATGAAGACTATATCTAACCCAAACCCAAGAAACTTCATAAACCCCCCAAACACAGGTGGAATAGAGTTAATCAGATACATCAAATCCATAGTCTCAAATGAAAATCCTATCTGCAATAGCCTCAATCTTTCTATATTTATATATGAATATTACCAGTCAATGAAACCAAGTCCCAAAAAAAGGACCAAATCTGAGGGGATCTTGGAAGAATACCTTTTAGGATAAGCTTCCACAACCAAGAATCCACAGAGACCAGTACATTCAGAAGAATCAATAGTCCTCACAATCCTCATCTTCACTATATCTATTAACCTTCAACAATACAAAAAGCCTCCCTATTTTCACCTTAAACTACCAACCCCTGATTTCTTTATTTTTTTTTTTTCGTCAAAAGATGCATAAACGTTGATATACCGCATGCTACTTGCTGCGAATAGAGAGAACAGAGAAAACACAAGAAAGGAAAACGAGTATTTGGGTTTGTTTAGGCTTTGCCTTGGCCTGCCTTTATTTCTCGTGAGTTGGGCTGCTTCCTTGGGTGGCTGCGGGTGTAGCCCTGGAGAGGTAAAAACCTGCCCCTGCAGTACACGATGCTTCTGCCTTTATCCCTTATCTAAATAGTTGGTGATTATTATACCAAGATGTATTAAATAAGAATATATGTGCAAATGAAAAGTTTAATACATGTTTAAAATGAAAATATAACTATCTTTTTGAGACGGACAAAAATAATATACATGACTATCTTTTTGGGACGGAGGGAGTAAAAGTTACTATGTTATAAATTTTTACTATAAACATATTTGGATTAATTTATTTTAACATTAATTTGACAGTTCTTTATATTTTTTACTAATAAAAAATATAATTATTTTAAAACTACTTATAAGTCGTTTTCAAACTTAGCCAATCATGTACCATTTCTTTCGATATAATTGATCATCTTCGATTTCTTGTACTAGTTATAGTAATCGTCTTGATAAATTATTAATTAGTCCCTATTTGATAAGAATTAAATCAAATTTTTAGTAAATTTTGATAAAAATTGAAGTAATATATGATTGAAAAGTTGTGAGTTACATAAAATATATGATTAAAATTAATTGTTAATTTTGATTTAAATTAAAATTTGAAATTTAACGTAGTAATTAATCCAATGACTAAGTAAAGAAATAACATTAATAAAGAGGTATGTGTTGTGAAGCAATGCACACGTATACATGTTAAATAATGGGTTGTGGCCGGCCATCGGACCACCACAGTAGAGACATGACATGAGGGGATATTTATTTATTTTATTTTTTTGTTGGAAAGTTATTTGGCCTTTTCGTGACGTGGTGAGAATTCATTGGTCTACCAAATTTCCTTTTTATTTGGAGGTTCCTGTTTAGAAACACGTCTGTTTACTTTTTTTTTTTTTTTTTTCTTATTCTCTCTTTTTTTTTTTTTAAACAGAAGGAGTTACTGAAATTAAAATGTTCCGACATTAAAAGTCAAATTACTTTTTATTCAATAAATATCGAAAAAAACAGTACTGCATATTTCCATCCTATAGATTTCCAACATAAGACTCTTTTCGAATAAATTAATTTTGTCCTAAATTATTCTTCATAGAACAATTTCTTTGTATTTTGACGTAAAATAAAATAAAATAAGGGAGGCATGTTCCTTTTGATGAATAGAATGGGACCACCCCCGGCAGGCACGCAACACCCACTGTAGGGGACGGTGGACTTTTCATTTTCCATTTTAATTGGAGTATAATCCACTTTTCAATAAAAATATGCCCTTTAATTGACACACGTGAATACTTTCCAACTTGTAATGTTATGTATGACTCTTAGGAAAAAGAAAAAAAAAAAAAAAAAAAGAAAGAAAGAAAGAATGGAGTCCAACTTAGGGTGAACACGGTTCGATTTAAACAATTTTTTTTAACTATTTTCAAATAAAATCATTTTAAACGATTTGGAAAAAAATCATTTTTTTTGTGGTTTGATTTAGTTTCAAATCACGATTTTAGAGACATAAAATAAAATCTTTGAAACAAGTGAAAAATAAATATATTGATTTGAAGTTTTTGTGTTAATATAAGCTTAAACAAATAGATTATTAAGATTTCATTATTTAGATAATAAAATATTATCATAATAAAATATAATTTTTATAAAGAGTCAATAGAAGCTGACTAGCAAGTAAATTTGTTTAAAGTATAAATTAATCCAATAAATATATCTTGGTTAAACGTTAAAACATGTAATATTTTTAAAAAAAATTGGGTGCACGCTTCAATTTGGTTTCAAGCGTATTTTGACTTTGGAAACAAATTGAACAATTTTCAAACGATTTTGTTCATTTTGAAATTGTTGAAACTTAAACCACGTGAATCCAAATCAATAGTTTTAAAATTACGGTTTCGACCCCATAGCTAACTTGTTACGTATGATNAAATACTCTTAAAAATTGTGCTTTAAAAATTTTAAGGATGCCAAACAGGCAGGCCCGGTTCTGGGGCGAGGCCAATGAGGCCGGCGCCTCGGGCCCAAAAGTTGAGGGGGCCTCATTTTTTGGCTCCCCCTTTTTTTTTTTTTTTTTTTTAAAATGTTAATGTTTCCATTACACATTTCAAAAATAGTCCAAACACTGTCAATCTTCACCTCTCACCACTATCGTCGTTGCCATGATCGTTCAAAACTTCAAGCTCTCAAACACCACCACCATCTTCCAAATTCCACTAATATTGTCATCGACATTAGGGTAACACATATGTTGCTTGTAGGGTAATAAATGCATTTCCAATTTCCACCATTATAACTCGACATATCTTAGCAAAAAATAGCTCAAATGCCAATAGGTGCCTTTCACCGTCTATAACAAAGCAAGTAACATAACATAACATGAGAGGAAGAAAATGTATCCTCATTTTCTGATTCAATGAAATCTTAAGTCATATGCATCTATCTTATACTTTTCTTGAATACAAAACTTGAATTTTTAGATAGCAATTACGCAATGTGGTGATGTTAGTGAGTTGGAGGCAACATGGAGGGGGTAGAGGCAACGACAATGACGGCAAGGAGGGATAGTAGCGCGACGACGGCGAGATTGATTTTAATTGTTAGAAGATATTTTTTAGGGTTTAATGATTTGTTAGGAATGTTGGGAAAAGGCTGATCAGTTTAAAAATGGGGTATAATTGATTAGGTAAATTTTATTAAAGATTTGACTGAAAAAGATAGTTATCATCAAGAATAAAAAGAGGTCATATTTGAACTTTTAGTAAAGAATGAGGTCTATGATGTAATTAAAAATTAATTAATTGCAGGCTCCAACTTAAAAATAACTTGTGAATACTCCAAGATATTTTCATTTTTAAAGAGCATCTTTAAATTTTAAACAAACCCTTTATCTTAGTTTTTTTCAACGATAAATCTTACATCGAATAAATATAAAAATATAATTAATAGATAAGGGCTCGTGTTACTCTATTTAACAACGTTGACCTTTCAAGATGAAATTCGAATCTCAATATAATATTAGAGCTCATTAAGCTCAAATGAGTAATTCTATTCCATTATGATTAAATCTCACATCGAATATATATCAATATTATGACCAACATATAAAGTCTTGGATTTTTTTCTCATCTATTCTTACTCTATTGTTTCCGTTTTGACCAAATTTATAAATACACAGTCAAACTTCAATTTCAACAAGTATTTTAGTGGATGGATTAATAGCAGAAATTCCCCTACAAATGTTTTCATTTGTGATATACCCTCATACCCATTGAAAATCGTAGAAAACCTCCTTATTTGAAACATTTCGTGTGAAAAATCCTCTACCTTATAGCAGGAGGACAGGTGTCCCCTGGCACTGGTACATGTCCAAGTGGCTTGTACAAGTAGCACTGCTCGTAAAGTTATGCCATAAAATAAGAAAAATTGTTATGCTTAATCAATACAAAACCCAACCATAAGATAAGACCATCAACAAAGGTTGTATGTATACACATATGTACGTGTGTGTGTGTGTGTATATTTATATATTCATTGACTTGGACTAGGTATTTTGTAGTCGATTTCACTTCGTATAAAATGTAGACACCTTTTGTTTTCATTTTTGAAACTGATGCACGATGGTATTAATAATTATCTACGATGGCCAATGAGGTGAAAACTATTTGATATGCACTCCATGTAGAGTGCCACCGTGAGGCGTCGACCACCATGAGGCTGTCTACCACCATGAGGCCGTCGATCACCGTGAGGCTGCCTACTACCATGAGGCCGCCTACCACCATGAGGTCCTTTACGTTTACATAAGGCCTCCTACTACCATGAGACCCTCTACGTTTACATATGCCATCTATCATTATGAGACCGCCTACCATCATGAGGCCCTTTACGTTCACATAGGCCGTCGACCACCATGAGGCTGTCAACCCCCATGAGGTCGCCTACCACTATGAAACCCTCCACGTCTACATAGGCCGTCTACCACTATGAGGCCAATGCTACACTTTACCATACAAATGATAATGAGCTGGACATGAACCACTCAATGGCAAACATGAGCACAACCAACCACTCTAGGAGTGGGGGTCATCCCATCAGAATGTGGGGGAAGTGGGAAGATTTACGTGCGACACGTGGCTCCATTAACTGCTGAACGAGTGTGTTGCATCAAGTGTCTATAAATACCCATAAGGTGAGAAATGTATGACTCTCATCAAACCCGAACTGTTTGAATTCCAATTATACACTCTTCCTACTTTCCTAAACCAACTACTGATTCTCATGCTGGAGGTACAATGGGGGAGAAAGTCCCCGCCTCATTTTATAGATAGTATTCACTGATTGGAGTAGTCGGAGCACCTTATACATCAAGGAGAATGCGGAGGCCTATCTCGCTACAATTTTAGAAACTACAGAAATGAGCTTTATGGCTTAGTATTGGTCAAGTGCATGTCTTTAATTTCGTAGGATACATTTATGTCTGTAAAGTGCATTTAGGCTCGAGTTACTTACAAACCGGCTTGAGCATGAATCATGTTAAGTTTGAATGAGAAGAAGAAATGAGGAATTTGGAGTGAGAGATTTATGAGGGTTTTGGAAGGGATTAAATAAAATAGTAAAATTTTGGGGAAAAAGATGAAGTGGGGTGGGATGGAAAATAAAGTCTTAAAGGTTTGAGATTATAGGTGGTACATAAAAAAATGTATAATTTGTAAAAATAAAAAGTCATAATACTAAAATTGCAATTATTACTTTTTAAATTCGACATTTTTATCGTTTTTAACGACAAATTTGACAGTAAGGGAAATTTTCGCAAAAAAAATTTCAAATATGAGAGTTTTCTGCGATTTTCAATAGGTAGGGGGTATATCGCAAATGGACACGGAGGGTTTTCTACTATTAATCCTTTAGTGGAAAAAAACATAAGTACCATTCAATACTCATTTTATCTATTTACAAATTAAATCATGTTTCAATTCTCTATTTCTTAAAATATTTTAAAGGTGGTTATATTACTACCACAATAAATATTTGATACGCTACAATTTTTTGTTTACTTAAATTGATTGGTCATTGAATCTAAAATAATATGTTAAATAAAAGATGATGAAAAATCAATAAATATTTATTTCAAAAATTAAAATGAAGATTAAAATAGAAAAGCATTTTCGAATTATATTAAAAAATTTATGCTCTAAATTTAAACATAAGATACTCTTTATCAATGAAGAGTTCCTTGAATATGATCTTAAAGCATAATATAAATGTTTTGACTATTTAAAATAGAGAACATTTCTCTTTTCAAGGGTCTCTTGAGATGCTGTAATTACATGCTATAATATTTATGCTTCAATAATTAATAAGTAATTAGAAATTGAATTAACTTTTAAGCTATGAAAATAACATTTCCCTATTATATCTTTTTCGAAAATAGAGTTTTAACCTACCATGTCGCGTTTTCAATCTACCTATATGTGCTTTACAGACATGAAACACAAATCAGAAAACCTTTGACTCAATTTTTATCATTCAGTTCTAACATTTCTAAGAAACTCACTAAATCCTCTTCCAATGGACGTTCAAAATCATCATTGGGCACTCGAAATCACCCCTCTTTTTGTCGGATTTCTCGGGGTCATGACCGGTGCTGTACTGGTTGCAATTTTCCATTGCATAATGGTGATTTACCATAGTATGTCAAGTACTCAAACATCTACAATTTCCACGTATCAAATGCAAAGTATTCCACTAAATAACCAAGAACTGATGAGGGGAAATTCAACAGTTCAACTCGTTGTTACATCGAAATACTCTAAAGAATGCAAAGCAGAGGTATGTGCTGTTTGTCTAAGTGACTTCAAGGAAGGTGATGAGGTTCGGGTTTTGCCTGAATGCACGCATATATTTCATGTACTATGTGTCAACCGGTGGCTGCAGAATCACCCCAGTTGCCCACTTTGTCGGGCTAATACTGGGTTGGCGCCACTGTCGCTTTTTATAGGTTCGTTATCGGAATCTGGTGGCGTTCCACCTCCGGATCTGTACAGCAGTACAGGGTCCCGGATTTTGGTGGCTAGTGGTTGAAAGCGTGACTTCTGGTGCAACTTTTGTACCTTATTTGGTTTAGTTTTCTGACTTAGCTTAGAAGTGAGTTTGTTAATTCCATCATGTAACAATGTGAAATAATGTTTGTATTGTGATGTGAAGATGACCTGGAAATTACACTGAAATGTTAAAGATGAAATTTCACTTGCACCTATTTTTTAACGGGTTAATTTCACAAACGGTCACTGAAGTTATCTAAAAATAACAAAACGGTCACTAAAATTTCAAAGTTTCAGAAACGGTCACTGAAGTTTGAAATTTCTTTCACAAACAGTCACTGAATTTTCAGATTTTTTAGGCAAGTTTGCCGCAACTTCCGACCACCAAAACCGTCGATTTCGGATACCGTTGGAAAGCTCACAATGTCATCTTCAATTACTATAAAAATCTCCCCAAAACTCCCAGTG
>CAIGRR010039927.1:0-13339 GCA_903798365.1 Fraxinus sp. 1973-6204
CATTAATTTTTGCGCAATAAGTTATCGCAACCCGACCAACCCAACCCAACCCGACCGACACATAATTGGGTTGGGTTGGGTTGGGTTGCATTTCAACATTTACATGGGTTGGGTTGGGTTTGGATTGGGACAAAAATCGACCCAACCCAACCCACGCCCACCCCTGGATATAAATGGAAAGGAGTTGTCCCTTTGATGAATCATGAGATCCTTACTTTCCTTATTTGTATTCTCATACTTAGGAATACCAAAAAAATCAATAAATTCGTCATTTTACTATTTAGCCACCACCTTGTCCTAATACTCATTTAAGTTGACAAAATTGATTACTCGATTTTGAAAGTCAACAATGCTAAACTTAATTTACGTACATAAATATTAACAAATTTTATATGGATAAGAATCAATTGATCTAAGTATACATCATATTCACAATTAATAAATTAACACACAATTTCAAATATATTCATTATTGTCGGCAAGACCACCTAACCTACACAAACAAACAAACTAAAAATAAAATATTTTTGAAAACTTTTAAAAATTTTGCAATTTTTTTCTCATATATAATAAAGTAATAAGCACATAATGACACTTAAATAATAAAACTAAAAACTTGATGTTTTTCCCACACACAAACTTAAAGTAAACATTGTCCTCAATGTCTTAAGTATAATCTAGCAATATAAACGGGTAGGAAAGAAATGAATAATGTACTCCCTGAATTTTTTTTCCTAATTTTTCAGGTAACTTGTTGGTTCAGTTTATTCCGTTCTATAACTGATTAAGCTTCCAGTTGTTTGATATCTATGTACATTTGAAAGAAGAAAACAAATATAAGAGTCTTAACACTTTATAAACTATAATGTAGTGTGTATGATAACTAATTTTTTAATGTCTTGGAGCCTTGGAAAATGTGCCACATGTTTTCTACTATTTTTGACTCAATATTTTTCTTGTTCTAAGCTTAAAGTAGATATGTTGATCCTATTATTAAAACAAAACACGCTTAAAACTAATGCAATTTATCAAACTATATGCAATATAAATACTTAAAGAATAAGAAATAAAAGGATAAGAAATTGGATTATCTCCCAATAAGCGCTTAATTAAAGTCTTTAGCTAGACTTTGCAGAGAAGTTAATCATTGTGGTTCAATGGAATTTTTTCGACCTCGCACTTCTTGCAATTTCCAGCATTGCATTCTCTTTTTGCCCTTCAAACCTTAAATCTCCGCTCTCATCTCGATAAAAACTTCCACCAAGTTTATGTTATCTCTTCTGAGAACTCCATGGATCATAGTCATCAGTACTTTTGCACTCCTTAAGGTCTGGTTGCTTGGATGAAATGTGTAATTTAAAAATTTCTTGTTCATCTTCCAACCTCAATGTTAACTCACCTTTCTCCATGTCAATCAAAGTTCAACTGGTTGATAGAAAAGGGTTGACCTAATATTATTAGAATATTTTGATCTTCTTTTACGTTAAGAACAAGAAAGTTCACAAGGAATATAAATTTTCCAGCATTAATGAGTACATTCTCAACCTTGACTCTTTGATAATTTATGTTTCTATCAGCAAATTGTAGTGACACCATTGTTTCATTTACTTCTCAAAGTCCTAAGTTTCTATAGGCGGATAAAGACATTAACTTGACACTTGCACTTGTATCACATAAAATGCTAAAAGAAAATTATTTGCCTAGTGAAATAGGTAAAGTGAAACTCCATTGATCCTTGAGTTTGGGAGAGCTTATTTTGCAGCCTAGCACAACTCTTTTCTGCCAATACTACTTCTTCAAATTTTGGAAACCTTTTTTTTTATATCACGTCTTTTAAGAATTTTACATAGTTTAGAATTTGAATAATTGCATTAATGAATTGTATGTTGATGTGGGGCTGCCTTAGCACATCTAGAAACTTCTCAAATAGCTCATCGAGCTTCCTTTTCTACAATCTCTGAAGAAAGATCTTCCTTTTCTACAATCACTTGATACGAATGGTTGCCTTAACTTGTAGATTATCCGACTTTTGATTTGGAACTATTTTTGCTGATTGTGTTATATTTGTCCAATAGCTCCTTATATGTGGAAGGTTCCTTTTCATTTACTAATACTTGTCTTTTAACTGTAATTTCTGAAAGTTGAAACCCACTTCGAGTAGTAATGCTTGACTTGGAGTTAGTGCTTCCACAGGTGAATATCCTATTATTTCGTTCTTCACAACTCTTAATGCCATTATCTGCTAGTTGGGATTTGTCTCAATGTCACTTGGCAAGGCTCGTTGTAGTGTCTTTGAAAGTACCTTAGCTATTTATCCCATTGGATTATCACGGTTCTTTATAGCAGCCCCTTGAGCCTAAAACTTTTTCTCAGTTTGTTGCATAAATTTAGTTGATGCTTCGACCATTTTTTAAAATGCTTAATTTGATAAAGCTGTCATTTTGCTCAATGCATCTTCTCATGAGGATCCTTTTTCTAGTCGTTGAAAACCTAGTGATGCATTTTGATATGGTACATCTTGAGAAGACAGATTGTTGCTCCAAGAGAAATTTGGGTGATTTCTCCAACCTGAATGGTATACATTGGAATGGGGATTATTCTATTATCTCTAAAAAATTTGCATTTAATTAACATCCTCAACTTATTATACGAACGGACATCACATATTACAATCCACACTTTCATGATTTTCCCTATAATGTTTGCATCTTGGCCCGACAGCTTGAACTACATTCATGTTTGATTGGTTTTTCTACTATTTACCTTTTTAGCTAGTGCTGCTAACTGTGCTGAAATAGCCATCAGTGTTTCAACCTCGTGCATCCATATAGCTCTTTTCCACCCGATCTTTTTGTTGGCCATAGTGCACTATTATATGCTAGATTATCCATGATTTGATACATCTAATCTGCTTTTCCTTTTGTAATTGACCCATCACATGCACAGTCAACGTTAGCCACTTTTGCAACCCATGTTATGGACATTGTCGAAGCAAACCTTTGTATCTTTCTTATGCCTCATAATAGCACCCTGAATTAAGCCGTGAGAATTTAGTGATCTCATCTCTCAACTTGGTAATTCTTTTTTATGGCAAATATTTATTCAAGAACTTCTAATTCAAATTGTCCGAAGTCGTGATGCTATACGATGGGAATGCGTCCAACAATTCCCTGGCTAAATCTCTCAAAGTGTAAGGAAAAAGCCTCAATCGAATTGCATCATCACTAAAACCTCGAAGATACTCAATTATTGTACACATATCCAAGAATCTCAAGATATGAACATTTGGATTAACAGTTGAACATGTTTACTACATTCATCCTTAAGTGAAAATTAGCTTGTCCGAATGCTGGATAGGCTATGCTAGATCTGCTTTTTACCATTGGCGGGACGGTGTATTCTCCTATTAGTATCTCATTTTCATTACTTGTGGGTATGATTGGATGTTCTGCATTTACATTCAACTTAATGACCACTTCATTTTGTATATTTTCTACCAGTGGTTCTGCTTGCTTTTTTGTTGTGCTTCTATATGTTCTTTTCTTCTCAACCTAAATATTCGTTCAATTTTCAGATCAAATTGAGTAAGATAAGATGACAGTGTCTCGAACTTTGCATGCAAAGATCCTGAAAATAAGAAGACAAAGCACTACAATATTTTTCTAATATGAAATTAAAACTAATAAAGCAAAAAAATAACTAAAATTAATTAAATACAATAGCTCCTCGGCAACGACATAAAAAAATTGATCGTTTGATTTTTCACAAGTTTACGGTATTGCAAACGAGTAATAAAATAATTAGGATATCGTTTCCACGAGGACTATTTAGTTAGTCTAGGATCAATTAATTCCAACTTTAGTTGAATAACAAATTTTGTTGAAAAATTAATGCTAAATTAGCTAATTAAACCAATTATTCTATTAAGCAATTTATAAAACTTTTGTAAATTTCGACGCGATATTACTAAGACCTTGAATCCCCCTTAATAATCTGTTTCAATGTAAATCAATAACATGAGATTCCGTGCACATTCTTGTTGATCAATTAATTAATTAAAAGCATCTCTCGATGTCAATTAAATATATCATGTCATATGACCTACCTATATTTCTATAAAATATACGAATATGAAAATCATGCATTAAAAATATTAGAATATCTATAAAAATTATGTAAAATATAGCGGTATATCTCTATCCATTATTGAACTTTACAATGGTTGTTATAAAGTGACTTCTATCCTATTGTTTCTCTCGAAATTAATAAAATTCACAATCAATTCAATAAGTGATCAAGTAATTGAAAAGTAATTAAATTATATAACGACTACCCAAAAATAAACACATACTAGATGTCAAATTATTGAATTTTTATTAAAAGATCACAATAAGGGTTCATTAATGTCTTAGTAATTACAAAATCACAAAAAAAACATGTTTAATTGGAATAACATGATGCATATTATTAATAAATTGGGAAGATGAAGGTGAAACTTGAAATCTAGAATCTTTTCAATGATTTTTTGATAAATCTTCAATTGCACATTTTCTTCTTTGATAAAAAATCAGAGTTAAATCTTCAATTTGATTAAATCTTGAAATTGCCTTTAATTTACTCACATGATCAATGAATTTGCCTCTATTTAGTTGATTTATTGTTTGGCATTTAAAATGTTCGAAAATTGTATGATAATCACGTTAAAATTAGTGTTTTAAGAGGAATTTTATGTGAAACAGAATTTCAGTTGCGCCTAGGCACCCAATTTCGATAGAATTTTCAGCCACCTAGTGCATGGATACTAAGGGATAGCGCCTAGAGGATAGATGAAATTTTTGCATATTGCAATTTGGTTCCCAAATTTGATTCTTGATTTTTTAAAGTTCCTTTCTCTTGTTATTTCGGTCCTTTAACTTTTAATTGCATAAAATTGAACTTGTAATATCTTCAATCTTCATTTTGTGGTCTGAATAAACTATTAGAAAGTTGCGATTGGGTCATCCAAACTTTGGATTTTACAATTTTTTTGCTTTTTTCTTTCAATTTCATGTCTAGTCACCGAGTTTCACCTATTAAACGAAATATATATTAAGTTAAGCCATTATCAATCAAAGGAATTATCACATATCTATATTTTTCTGTCTGAATAAGTGTATAAATACACTTATCAAATATATTAACTTGAATAAATTAATTAACTTAAGCATATTAATAAAATAATAAAAATAATCATTTCTACAGATATCTCACACTTGTCAATTAATTAACTTTTAATATCATTCTTTTAGTTCTCGCATTTTGTGTGTGATTCACTAGGTTTCCAATCACGACGTCGGACGACTTAAATTATTATTTTGATATAATCAATATAAGATAAATTAAAATCCTCCTTTTAATTTATCACTAATTCACTTAAATTAATTAATTCACATTCGTCGTTTCTAATTGACATCCAGTAATATATCAGTGCAATAGGTATGAAGGAAAATATCATGTTGTGTGATAAAATCAAACTTGTTTGTTTATCGTGAAACTATAATACTACGTACGTCAATTGAAGTAGTAGATATGGAGATGTTTCAATATCGATTAATCGATCATATCTTTCGTCCTATTCTTAAGTCAATAATTGTTCAAATTGTGTTCGACTTATGAAATCACCTTAGCCAGAAATTTCGATATCAATTTAAGCAATTGAAACATAGATCACATTCTCTTATTTTTTTTAAAAGTAATGAATATTCTATTGATCATTCACATTTTTCAATTCTTGACATACACGAACTAATGTTGTATTAGCAATTATTGACGGATCAATATCCAATATCATTAAAGTATAACTGTCCACGTATAAGGTGTTATGGAGATCTCAAGTAGAAGGACCAATTCAAGACCAATTCAAGAGATTAATCATTGACACTCCATGTGAAATCTCTCTAGCAATATCCAATATTTTGTTCTTCTAACAAAATATTCACGCGTTATTTATATGTCAATTCAATATATTTACTTAAATATATTTATCAAGTGGTAATAAAATTGTTGCTTGATTCCATTAATTACATTCAAAGAGAGCCATAAAACTTATCTCCAACATAAAATTAGTAATTTTTTTTATTACGAGGTTTTGTTTTAGTATAAAAAAATCTTTTTTTTCACAAATTATTATTGATTAACAAATCAAAGAGGACCGCAAACGTAAAATTTTATGAGCACGAAATCACAATGATCTTAATTAGTTGAGTACGTGTTACATATTGCAAAAACCACAAAATAAGTGATTAAAGCACTAAAATGATGTCTACGTCCACCATAATGATGGCATTGCAATTTCCGTAAGCCATTTTGAGGCAATTACTACTATGCCCTTGTTTTTTTTTTTTAATCAATAAAAATGAATTTTGAAATAATGAATTTTGGAAAAATGTATGGTTAAAAAGTAGAAAAAAAACTTTAGATTTACGTACAAAATATATTATTGTGAAAATATGTGGTCTAAAATGAGTTTGAGGAAAAAAAAAAAAGAATTTTGAAATAATGGTAGACAAACCTGGGTTTTATTTGCTTAGCCCCTTTTTGACCTTGTTTTCTTAAAATTAGTTTTTTCATAAATTTATTTTTAATTATACATTCTCTCAATAAAATTATTATACTTGAATTAATAATTTTACATACTTTTCAACCACACATTAATCAAAAATATTATTTTCACAAAATATATTCTCAAAATTTTTTTATCAAACAAATGCATAGCTTATGCTGGGAAGAATTTATAGACGACATAGAGATGAGTGACGTATAAATAAATAATGTATTTGTGATGTTATTGAAATATATGATTGAAAATGATCTATAAATTTTGCTAAACGGAGCGGATGTTGTGGGCACTATTTATTATGGGTCAACCAATGTAACATCCCACTTAAAACTTCTAAAGTTTCACTTGTTTTTAATGGAGTTTTAGCTTCAATATATTCTTAAAACAATTTCTACAAAATATGGCCTTAGCTTCCGTTCGAAAGAATTTATAAGAAAACAAAGATTTGTGCGATACATAAATAGATAATATTTATGAGCTTATTGAAATATGTGATTAAAAATAAAATTTGATCATTTATAATTAACAATTTGACATACTTGTAACATTTTAGTTTAATGAAGTCTCAACGTGTTCATTGTTGTTTGTGCACAATTTTTTCGCTACAATTTCTCTTCTTGAATGAGTATTGTCAAACTTTTCTATATTCAATAATCAATATAGATACATAATCGCATTTGTTATAGAAATAATGTTTGAATAAAGTCTTGTTTTTGTGATTTCAACAAACCTAAGTTCAATTTGAATAAAATTTTTGTTTTTATGATTATGGGCTTATTTGAACAACATTATTTTGAAAAAATGTATTTTGGAATAGTAGATTGATGGAGAATGTGTGGTTGAAAAAAAAAGGAAAAGTTATTGATGTGATGGAAACTATTATTTTATTGAAAAATGTATGGTTAAAAATGAGTAGAAGAATGTGAATAAAAACTTTAATGTGCCAAACACGGCTTAAATTTTTGTTCTTATGATTGTTCAGGCTCATTTCATTCTAATTCGGGGTCATGTTGGAATTTCATCAGTGGTCATTGAGCTTGAATGAAATGTTGACTAGGTCATTAAACTTTAATTTATCGCAATTGAGTAATAAACTACAATATATTTTCAAATTTCACTAATCCGCCACCCGTGACCTCCGAAATTGATAAAAATCGCTTAAAATTAACGATCATATGCATACCACAATTAATCTAATATTTAAATTGCTATATTGTATACCAATTTGAAACCATGACACCACACAATAATAATAAATCTTAGCATGCTTGATAAAACAATTAAATTAAATGTGTTATGGATGAATGAACATGTGAATCACTAGAAATATATGAATGAAAAGTGGCTTGATCGTTTATAAGCTCATGTGCTATGGATGAATGAACATGTGAATCACTAGAAATATATGAATGAAAAGTGGCTTGAGCGTTTATAAACATGAGCTTAAACATGCATAATCCTTGTTTTATCATTTTTTTAGAGTGCCGCAACGGCACATCGCGTACATAAATAACTCTTGTTTGGTGGGGACTAAAATAAGATTTTTAGTAGATTTTGATAAAATATCTAATTAAAAAGTTATATATTCCATGAAATATATAGTTAAAATTAATTATTAATTTTGATTTAAATTTAAATTTAGATTTTAAATCTCTATCAAATAAGAACATATTCAACGTAGTATAACTATCAACTAAGTAATTTCCAAAAATTGGGAGATAATTGATGACAATATCTGATGGATTCAATTGACACAAATTAGAAGTATAAGGAACCCAGTTGAAATTTGGAAGAAAGTATACTAACTGTCGGTGAGATTAACCAAGCAAAGGAAAAAGATCAAATTTGAAGGGGGAAGAAAGGGAATTCTTCAAAACCCTAAACTTCCTTAAACCCTGAATTATTGCTGGCTAATCGTCAATCCTATTCAATTTTTTTTTTTCCTCAAAAATTCATTGATTTTGCTGTTATTTTACAAATGGCTCATCGTTTCATCCGATCATTACGAGGAACACTGAATTATCTTGCCCCACAACAATCGAAACCTGTTAGTAATGTTTTCCAATCTTCATCCAGGACTTATGTTGCAGAAATGCGAAAGTCCGCGTTCGAAGGTAACATTCTCAGGCTCGTACGCAATGAAATCCAGTACGAGCTCGACCGCTCTCCTCCCTTTCAGGTATTATTAATCAGTTCATATATTCATTACTGTTATTATGTTACAGAAAATGCGAAAATCGGGATCTGAAATTGATTGAGTACACAAAGAATAACTAGAACTGGAGACTAACACAAAAGAAATTTAGCAGTATTTTGGAAACGTGAAACTGAAGAAGGGTTCTGTCCTTTTTGGGATAGGAATGATATTCACGATAGCTCTTTTCAAATTTGAAATGATTTTACATGATTTTAAAATCCAAGGCCCCAATTGAGCTGAACTTGCTTACTTATGGAGTCTAAACTGCGGAAGTGAAAAAAAGGGTCCTATGTTGTTTATAATCGGATTCTATGACTGTTATTCTATGACTCTTGGACTTCTTCATAACATTTATAATATAGGTTTATCAGTGTATGATATTCAAATACAGTGGGATATTATGTTCACCAATCGCATAAATTTGATGGAAAATTAGATTATACAAATATGAAATATGGGTATGAGGATATCAGTAAAATTTGAACATCAACATGAAATTTCTGAAGCCTCAATAATTGCAAATTGAGAGTGAGTGCAAAAAATGTTTATCTCACTATAATGTCTTATAACGAATCTAGGGAAGGTGAGCATTTTCTAATGTATCAATGTGTTTCAGCACTATTTTTATTTTAAGATTTGATGAATGTATTAGGTGGTCTTTTGCACAGGTAAACAAATCAGCCAAGTATAGATGAGACTGTGTATTGAAGTTTTTGTTTACTTCATTTTTCTTTTTTTGTGTGTGTGTGTTGGGGGTGGGGAGTACTAGTCAGACTTTCATGGAACATGAGAAATATACTGTATTCTAATGAACCATAAAGTTTGAATTGGGGGTGGTGGGGGGTGGAGTCGGGTGAGTTTCTTTTAACGGCACCAACTTTCCCTGCATAAAACTGAATTTCATAAAAGTGATCTTTGCACATGGAATTAGGAACTAGATCCTTTTCCCATGTTGCTGGAGACTTTATTTGTTGCCTACTTTATAGTTTGCTAGTCTTCTATTATGCGCTGTGTTCAGACCCTCTCCAGCCACTGTTGGTGCTACAATATGTTACCTGTTTCCATATAGGATAATCATACTATTTGGTGACAATGAAAGAAATTGACTGCAGCATACTGTCTTGAATATAAAAACTTGTTTGATAAAGGGACGAGCTTCTGAGTTCTGAACTCTGAGTTTATGAGGTTTCTTTCCTCTTTACTTTCTTCAAAAGGATAGGTAGACACATTGATCATTCTTGTGAAAAAGGATCAATATTGAAAGCATGTTAAAAAACTGGTTGATTTATTTGTTTTTTTTTTCCTAAGTTGCTCTACTCTTTTTAATAATTGATCTATAGGGTATCATCTTTGAGTATATAAAATACAAGAAGTTATTTGTAAATTAAAGTTAGTTATGGTTTGAAGTAAAATGAGATGGATCATTAGTGGATAATCACTTTAGGTTGTCTTAACTGTGACATTTGTAATCCTGTGTACAAGTGATGTCATTTTGTTTGTATTATGAAATGATTCTTACTAGGAATATGCATTGATGGGTCACTGCATTGTTTTATGTGTACTAAAAATAATATAATATACTGGAATACCTAAATATATGTCTGTATTACAGCCTATGTCAGAATTTAATGCATTTAAGGTCGATGAACGGCCAGGAGAGCAGTGGATTAATTTAAGCAGGAAATTTGGAGAGAATGAAGAGATCAAAGTCGAAGTAACTATGTTTGATGGATCTCTTCCCATAAAAAAAGCTGGCGACATAGCTACGGAGGATGATGTACAGCTTCACATTACTATCATCGTTGACATCTTTAAGGGAGAGGACAATGATGTTCTGGAATTTGTTTGCTCTGCATGGCCAAACAGCATTGAGATTCGCAATGTCTTTACACGTGGACATAATAGAATAAAGATTCAGCCCTATATGGGACCTGGATTCAAGTATGTATTAAAATTCTATTCCCTTTGACCGTGAATTTTTCTCTCCTCTTTCAACTTTGTAATGGATCTATGGTCAACATTCTTAGTATGACGTTGAAAAATATAATGAACCTAGAGATAGTTATCATATGCAGAATGGTTGGGCCTCTATGTAGTTGATCTACTAGTTAATTTAAGATCTCGGTGATTAACTGCAGTTAACTAGTGTCGAAATATATCCGGAATCCAAAATGACTCTGTAGTTGATCTTACTCTCCCTCTATACTTGCCACCCGATCCCATCACCAGTGTCAAAAAGTAAAACCATTCATGCATTTTTTCGCAACTACATATGGAGCCCTGGTCCTTTCATGTTGTATTTTGTTGGAATTTGATTATTTTTTGTTTTCTTGATTTTCAGGGAATTGGATGATGAGCTGCAGGATTCACTTTATGACTTCTTAGAGGCGAGAGGTATAAATGATGAGCTTGCTGAATATTTGCATCAATACATGAAGAATAAAGATAAAACCGAGTATATCCGTTGGATGGAAACTCTCAAATCTTTTGTTGAGAAGAATCCAAAAGACTAGTTAATCTAATTGTTTGAGACACTGGTTCCCGGGTCATGATAGCTCTCACTGCTTAATTACCATTCCTGGAATGTAAGTTCTTTAATCTTCATTTTGTATTCCATTTCAAAGATTATCGAAAAAGTAGTACGAATCATCTAGGATAATGTTTAGGCTTGTCTTCCTAATCTGGCAAATATTTTGTTGGGTTCTCGTTTTAAACTGTCTATGTGATGTTGTTTGACTGGATTTAGTTTTTAGATTCTTTGATGGCCGAATCACACTATAAAACCTCTCCTTTTGCTTTATCATTATTTCCTTCAAAATCATATTTCTCCCATTTTCATATGTTTCTTATGCTTCACTGAAACTTAATTCAATGAATTAAATGTAATTTAAATATTATACACGAAATTCCATGTTGCATAAAAATTGAATAATGCTATGCATCGGTTCAAGTGGCAGTATTTCCCATTGTCTCGCCTCATCATCCAAGGAATGGATAAGGCAGCTGAAATATATGTTCAATTGGTAGTATTCCCCATTGTCTCGTCTCCAAGGAGTGAAATGTGTTATATTGTTGTTCAAAATTATGAGAAATATCGAGTTTGGAATGGAAGTGGATCAAAATGGCTGCATATGTGAACTGGACCATGCGGTCGCATGGCCATATACCGGGACAAAATTTCCCGGTATGTTCCATACCATGTGGCCATACGGTATTATTTTTTGACCGTTTATAGTCGTCTTTTATCCATTGTAGTTTTGAATTTGGTGGCTCTTGACAATGTTTTGGCACCATTTCGTATTCATTTACTGTAGGCTATAAATAGGCGATCATAGTTCTTTTGAACATGTTGAAAAAACATAGAAAAAGATCATTTATTATTCCAAAAACAATAGAAACCACTTTCTTCTTCATATTCATTTTTTCCCTATTGTGTTCTCTAGTTTGAGTAGAATTACTTTTTGTGCTTTATTGTAATTCCACAATAAAGCTTAATTACACTTACAAACAGTTTACTGGAAACACTTAAGCATTTCAATCAATCTGGAGAGGGAACAAATTTAGTTCAAGGATAGAGATCACGCGTTCGAGCCTTCCATATTGTTTGGTGTTTTGTTAGTGATTTGATTCATAATTGATGTTGATTTTGACGTGTTTCTTCTTCAACTCCGGTATCGTTTCAACAACAATTTCAAACTAATTTTTTTGCAATGGAGAGTGAATTAACTATGGTAACGATAAAATTGATGAATCAAGATTTGGCTCGCTTGGATCGTTTTAATGATACAAACTTCACAGGGTGGCAAGATAAGTTGAAATTCCTACTAACATTGCTCAAAATATTTTACATTCTTGATTTGGATTTGACGCCATTATCGGAACTATCAAGTGAAGAAACCGAAGCTATAAAAGCGGAAAGACAAAAGCGCCGTGAAGATGAATTGATATATCGGGGTCATGTTCTTAATGCATTGTCGGACCGTCTATATGATTTGTACACAACACTTCGGCTAAGGAGATTTGGAACACCCTAGAGAGTAAGTACAAAGCCGAAGAGGAATGTACCAAGAAATTTTTAATTTCGAAGTATTTTGATTTTTAGTTTCTAGAAAATATTCCCTTGTTTCCCTAAATTCATTAATTGCTAGTATTAGTGAACAAATTGAAGGCGGTGAAGATTAAAATCTCGGAGATCTTTCAAGTGGGGGTAATAATTATTGAACTTCCCGGAACTTGGAAATGAGACTGAAAGAAAATGATGCATAGTTCCGAAGATTATCACTTGCAGGGCGAATGCGGTGGAGAAAACTGAACCGCTTGTGAAATCCAACAAATGAAAGCCTTCTACGAACTTCAACAAGTCTAAGAAGAAGATTAAATGAGGGTGTTTTGTGTGTGGAACACCAGAAACAAAACAACTTTGAGGGTAAAGTGAATTTCATCAAAGAAGAGAATATTGTGGTCACCATTAGCGAATTCAATGCTATCAAGGGAAAGATTCCCGATTGGTGGTATGATACATGTACAACTATACATGTATCATA
>CAIGRR010039962.1:0-12983 GCA_903798365.1 Fraxinus sp. 1973-6204
GCATGAATTGCTAAGGATCCAATAAATCCAATGTTTATTCCCTCAAATTTGTAAATTGGGCAAATACGTCCATATTTACTAGGATGGATAATTCATATCCGAGATGTCATACCCCTTTGATTTTTTTAGCCTTGCATTATATATGAGAGCAAAAAATTCCTACAAACACAAAATATTGTTTTATCTATTTTAGTCCTTCTAATTTTTAATCCATCACATTTGATCCTCCAACTTTTAAACATATCCAAGTTGGTCCCTTAACTTTTGTTTCTTCAGTTCTGTCTCTAAACTTCTCACGTGTTCATTCTGATCCCAAAATAGGATGGATAATTCATATCCGATATGTCATCCCCCTTTTAACTTTTGTTTCTTTAGTTTTGTCTCTAAACTTCTCAAGTGTCCATTCTGATCCCCAAGATTTTATGAATCTTCCAATTAGCTTCAAATTTCTTCCAATCAAGTCCCAATATCTTCCACCCTTCATCCAAAATCATCTTTTTTTTTGTACAATTAATGCTCCAAATAACTTTCTATTTTGCTTCCGTCACCGTCAAATTGGAAATTTAGCCACAAAGTCACATATACAACATAAAGTGAGTTGAAATTCGTTATCTTCAACTTTCAAATAAATTTATGGACTTTAATAGGTGCGTTAAACGCATATCGAATACCCCCAAATTTAACCTTTGCTCATCCTAAGCAAAAACCATACTCATTAATTCTAACACATGAAAAAGTGAAGAAGAGACTCGTTTATCTACATAATTTACCAGAAAAACTTCATATTCATAATTGAGAAATTAATTCACAGTAAGCTTTCATATAATTTTGTAAAAAGAATTATTGACTTATTCTATGCTCGAACCGTGTATGAACAGCCAAAAAAATATCACAGGGTCTGACTAAAATTATGTAAAAGGACAAATGTCAAGTTGGTTCCATCCCGACCCTACTGGTCAAGTTTTTCCTCTCCCACTTGTGAGATGCACACCTTAAACTTAATACTTAGTCTCTCCTAGGTTTTATTTCTAAAGTTGCTCTCAAATCACTCATTATTTTTCCATCTAGTTTGGTTGGATCAAATTAATAAAATCAACTATCGATACACCTGATGGTTATCTATAATTTTTTAGTGTACAGTCCTTCAAGTTTTCACCATCCAGATGAGGGGCAATGGAAATTCGTAAAGAAAATGAAAGTGAAAAGCTCAAGATTAATCTTTTGAGTGGAAAATGTCATATGAAAAGACTCGCATAGACTTACTCGTACTGGTAAAGAAGCGTGCATCGCTCAATCCTATCTCATACTGAGGAGAAAAAGCCGACATAAACATTTCCATATTAGCAAATTGCCTCTTTATTTCAAATTTTATAGTGATTTTGAATTCCATTTCAAATGTGGTATGTTCAAATAAAAGTAATGAAAATCTTTGATCCTTGCTTTATATATAGATTGGAATCATCCCAAAAGAGAATCTCGTAGATAGCCAAAAATGTGCCTAGACATGAAAGAAAAAATTAAAATAAAATCCATAATGCCAATTTTGTTATCGCACAAAAAGTAGGTAAAAATCTTGTCCAAACAAAAAAAAGTAAGGAAAAAATCTATTACATATAGGCTCCACTTTTTGCAGGGAATAAAATCCAAAAACAGGGATATGCAGGGTCCAAGGCCATCCTACTAGGCTTACAAAAATTTAAACAGTAATAGATTTTGGCTTTAGGAATCCTATCCAAACATGTCTGAGCAATGGAGAGTTTGAACTAGGGTAAGTCCCACATTTGACAAATGCCATGATAGATACAAAATTGTTATTTTAGGAAGCATAACCAAACATGTTCTTAGAACATCCATTACATGATCGTTTATAGTACGTGATTGGTTATAGTGTCATCCGTTACATGATCAGTTATAGTGATAAGAGTGTAAACATGATATTCACTCATGATGAACGTGATCAAAAAACATCTATTGCTCATCCACGATCTTACAAGAAGACATGAATTGCCCTATGGAGCTAAAAGACATGTTACACTAAGTCGAAATCCACATAATCTAGACTGCAAAAACACTTTGTACACCATTGCATCTATGTTAAGTACATACCATCGATGATATTAATGGCTGACAATAATGTTTTACTTAACTCGAAACACTTCAGCCACCTTACAATGCAATAATTTTCCATTCAAATTGGGAGATTCATCATTCGGACATTACATACATTATACATAATAACCAGGTAGTCTTTTCAAGACAAAATGACTTGTGTTTTGGTAATTTTTGCTGTCCAAATTGCTGTCTACCCAATTAATTATCGACACATCATTTTTAATCAAATTTACCCCCATTAACTTCACCACTAACCCACCAAATTGATGACATGTTAATTTAAAATGAAATGTCAATAATTAATTGGGTGGATAGCAAAAATTGAAAAGCATATCTCAATTACTTTGAAAGAGCCAAATCAAACTATAATGTATAACATAATAACCTTTACAATTAACTATTACCACAGTAAAAAATGGAAGACCAAAATCATTAACATATATACATTATGCATAAACAAATGCGGATGCCCAACTCTCTTTTAATGCAGGTGAGAGCTTTCTGGTGTGAAAACAAAAAAGTTCTTAGCTCTAAGCTGGACTCTAAATAAGAGAAAATCGAAAATATCCTTTTTGTCTCGATAATCTAAGAACATTATACCAAGTATAGATGTTATCGAACCGAACTTGACGAATGGATGACATAAGTCTGAATCTTGAAAGCAATATCCAATATATTTTATATACCAGAATACTTCGATAAACAACAATTTAGCTGTCACAGACTTCAGATACAGCTTTCAATTGATGTAGAATATATTCCCCTTCTCATAGAACCACATTCTACCCTAACCAAAACCCTAACCAAGAAAGTCTTCCTAAGAGAGAAATCCAGCCTCTAACACAGCAAATTAATAAAGACTCAACTGCATATCATTAAAGAAGAAAAAACCGTTAAAACTTTACATCGTACCGTGTTCCAAACACGCGCTTCTATAGGCTATCAAGATTCTCTCAAGATTCATCATAAAGCTATATATAGTTTAGCTCTAATGTTAGCAAGCAAGATAGAACGTTTAACCATGATACAAATATAGTAAAACGACACTGAAGATATCTACTCAACATCCAAAAGTCGAATTATTATTGCAAGATAAGTTTTCTAATTGAGGTAAAAGAATGTGACTCCAAGATCCCCTTAATCACAATATCTATCCAATTCAAGATAACATCAAAGTAATCGACAAACACAAAACCTCAACAATGGAGGTAAATTCTAAGAATAGAATTTCTTCTTCTGGTTAAACATTATGATCAAAGACAAGTATTGATTGATTGTGAACCTCCCCAATTTTTCTCCTACATATCAAAATCCCATTAAAATTACATAATCCAGCCCACAAAATTAACAGGTAAAAAAAGTAAAATCCCAAAACTAAGCAACAATCAAGAAGATGAAAAGCGGGGTGGAGGAGGGGGTAATAATTGATGAGACTGAGGGACCTGATTGCTAGCAATGGAGTTACTGCTTGGAGAGGCATATTGCAGAATGAATGGATGCCTCAAAAGCTTCGAGGATGTCCATCTTTTCGACGGATCCCTTTGAAGACAGCACGAAATGAAATCCCTAAATTCCCTTGAAGCTGTAGCAGGGGCTTCGGGAGGATCCGACATACAAATTGCACACATAAGGCTTGCCCAATCTCCTCCTCTACCAACAGAAAATGGAAATCTGCCCAAGTAAAATTCAAGAATGCTTACACCCAAGCTCCATATATCCCCTGCATACCCATTATATTTTCCATGATTCAGATCTGTGTTGATCCTTTCGGGGCTCATGTATGCTATGGTGCCTACAGATGAATTGCAAGCATCCATTGTTTGATCCAAAACCCGGGATACTCCGAAATCAGCTATTTTAACAGTTCCCCTTGAATTTATCAGAAAATTCGAGGGTTTGATGTCTCGATGAACGATTTTTCGCTTGTGGAGGTAGACAAGGCCTGAGAGAATTTGGCGGGTGAGATCAGATAAAGAGGGTTCACGAGGGATGTGAATGTTTTCGAGAGATCCCTTGTCGACGTATTCAAGTAGGACTTGAATTTCTCCATTGTGATCATACATGTTATGGCATTTAACCACGTTTGGATCGTCAACCCCCCGGAGGATCTCGATTTCCCGGCAGATCTGGCGGCGCGCAGACTCATCGTGGGTGCCGTGGATCACTTTGAGGGCGTATAATTTTCCGGTGGGACGGTGGAGGACCTTGTAGACTGTGCCACCACTGCCGCTCCCGATGCGATTCACCCGCTCAAGCTCGGCGAAGGACGTCGGGGTGGAGGCCGGAGCGGAGTTGGGGGGAAGAGGAAGAGGGACTGCTAGAGCTGGGACGCGCTGTGGCAACGGGAGGCTAAGGTTGGAGCGTCGGCGAGGACGGGCGGAGGAGGAGGAGGCGGTGGCTGGCGGTGGTTGAAGCGGTTTCATGATTGAAACAAAGATGAAACGATTTTCTGTCCAAAAATGGACCAATCAAAACACAGAAACTACTCCAAAAAGGCAAAAACTGCACAGAATAAGATAACAAATGCAAAATGTAAAAAGTTTGTAAGAAATCGAAAGTCTAAACTTGATCAACAGGATTTTGTAAATGGATCCCACTTCATTTTGTAACCAAATAACTCCATGGAAAAATAAATTTTGACCAATCCAAGAGATAAAAACAAGGAGACGAAAGTTTCTTGGAAGTGTAAAAAAGGAAGAAAAATTATAGTGTGGAGGAAAGAGGGGCCATGTTCAATCTGTGAAAGAGAATTTTAAAAATAAATACATAAATAATTTGTATATACATAAATGGGTTGTATGTATATATATGCTCCGTGTAACGGCTAAGCAAGGTACACAGTAGAAAAATGAGCAAAGTGATTACGTGTATTTGACTTGTTTTTAGAAATAAACGGTGTTTGTTTTGGTTTTTTGTTTGTGTTTTTCAACCCGGTTGTGTAACTAAGAACTAGATGAAGCCTTACTTGGATGTAAATTAAAATCAGCTTTTTAATAAATATTAATAAAAATTCATGATATTTGTAGTTGAAAAATTTTTGAATCTATAAAATATGTTGTTAAAATTAATTATTAACTTTAACTTCGATTAAAACTTGAATTTTAATCCTTATCAAACATGGACTAAATAAATTAGGGATATTTATCTTGGTGGTTATATTCTCGGAGCATTTTTTTTTTTAATAAATACACCACATTTTAATTATATAAAATTTCGTTAACCTTTATTCATTATTACACTTATATTCTTAACTATTTTTTCTTCACCATATTCTTATTTTTAATATTTCATTAATAAAAAATCTTGTCCTTGATAAAATTCTCGTCCAAAAATATTGTTAAGGTGCTTTGAAATGAGGGTCAAATATCTAATAGCATTTTTGCATTATTATTTAAAATCTGCTTATTTAAAAATGTAATGGGCAAATAAGCATTTTTACTCTATTTTCAAGAAATTTTGATTAAAAACCATAATCATTAACAATTAATGTTAATATGATAATAAGAATACGATGAAAAAAGTTCGAGACATAAATATAGTCATGTGTAAAGATTATGAGCATTTCATGCATATAAAATTAAGAGGAAATTACATTAACACGTGTTTTTCAATATTCTATTTCAATAATCTGATCATAAAGCTATTTTTTCAAAAACCAAGTGTACCCCCATCCCACCCTATCCTACCCTACCCTACCCTACCCCATTTCACACCACATCTAACACAGTTTCAAAACTAACAGTTTTAACCTAAAAATGGTCATAATGAACCGCCACTTCCACAACCCACACCCTACAAATGTCGACAGCCACCGCCATTGTCACCTTTCTTTCCAAATCTACAACTAGTGTGGATCTACAATCGACCATTGCTATCGCCATACCCAAATTTGTATTGATACACGCAACTCCAAATTCCGACCACCTCTATCTCCATCTTGCGCCAAAACATAGTTTTAGAAGGTTCGAATGTACATTGACCTGATTGCAACCATAGTCCTATGACTCTTTACTTCATACTGCAACCTTTGTTCTTTCCGAACCCTCTCAATTATGTAGTGAGCCTTCAACACCTCCTCTAAACCTGGATGCCGCCAAGGCCGATTAATTGTATATACATAAATGGATTGTATGTATACATGCTTCGTGTAAGGGCTAAGCAAGGTACATAGTAGAAAATGAGCAAAGTGATTACGTGTATTTGACTTGTTTTTAGAAATAAACGGTGTTTGTTTTGGTTTTTGGTTTTTGTTTTCCAACCCGGTTGTGTAACTAAGAACTAGATTAAGCCTTGCTTGATGTAAATTGAAATCAGCTTTTTAATAGATATTAATAAAAAATCATGATATCTGTAGTTGAAGAGTTGTGAAATCTATAAAATATGTTGTTAAAATTAATTATTAACTTTAAATTCGATTAAAATCTGAATTTTATTCCTTACCAAACATGAACTAAATAAATTAGGGATATTTATCTTGGTGGTTTTATTATCGGAACATTCTTTTTATAAATACACCACATTTTAATTTTATAAAAGTTCGTTAACCTTTATTCATTATTGCACTTATATTCTTAACTTTTTTTTCACCGCATTCTTATTTTTGACATTTCATTAATAAAAAATTCTCTTCATTAATATAATTTTAGTCCAAAAAAATTTTTAACGTACTTAGAAACGAGGGTCAAATATCTAATAGCATTTTTACATTATTATTTAAAATTTGCTTATTTAAAAATGCAATGGGTAAATGAGTATTTTTACTCTATTTTAAAGAAAATTTTGAATAAAAACCATAATCATTAACAATTTATGTTAATATGATAAGAAGAATATGATGAAAAAAGTTTGAGACATAAATATGATCATGTGTAAAGATTACGAACATTTCATGCATAAAAAATTAAAAGGAAATTGCATTAACACCTGTTTTTCAATATTCTATTTCAATAATCTGATCATAAAGTTATTTTTTCAAAAATCAAATGTACCCCACCCCACCCCACCCCATTTCACACCACACCTAACAGAGTTTCAAAACTAATAGTTTTAACCCAAAAAATTACTGCCACTTCCACCACCCACACCCCACAAACGTCGACAGCCATCACCATCGTCACCTTTCTTTCCAGATCTACAGCCAAGGTTAAAAAATCAAGTGTACCCCACCTCACCCCACCCCACACCTAATAGAGTTTCAAAACTAATATTTTTAACCCAAAAAATTACTGCCACTTCCACAACCCACAAACGTCGACAGTCATCACCATCGCCATCATCATCGTCACCTTTCTTTCCAGATCTACAATCAATGTTGATCTACAGTCAACCATTGCTATCATCATACCCAGATCTATCTAGTTACACGCAAATAGAAATTCCAACCACCTCTATCTCCATCTTTCACCAAAAAACAGTGTTGGAAGGCTCGAGTGTACATTGATTTGATTGCGACCACAGTCCTATGAATCTTTACTCCATAGTGCAACATTTGTTCTTTCTGAACCCTTTCTATTATGTAGTGAGCCTTCAACAACTCCTCTGGATCTGGATGTGCCTCCCTACCATAACTGCACTCCCCTCCTCAGCCATACCATTCACCATCGAAGTCGACATTATAGTGGCGAAAGATGAAAATGAAGTATGAAAAGTAGAATAGAGGTTGGTAGTGACAGTGATGACGATGACTATATATCTAGTAGTGAGTTGGGGATTCAAGGTGGCGATCGTCACAACAATTGTAGGTGGTTGTAGATGAGGTGTAAGTTGAAGAGGTACTGATGGTGGTAGTGTGGGTGGAGATGGAGATGGAGGTGATGATGGTTTTGAGGAGGTGGTGGAGGTAGTTGGTGGTGGTAGTGCGATGGTGATGCATCTCTAGTTGTGCGTCTATTCGTGATGGGTGGTGATGGTGGCAGGATGGAGTTGGAGGTGGAAGTGGTGTTTGGGTGGTGCCAGTGTTGGTGCGGTCGAGGTGATGATTGATTTGAGGAGGTGGTGATGGCGATGAGGAGACAGTGTCGTTTGGGAGGTATCGATGGTGGTAGAGTTGTGGATGATGGTGGAGGATGGAATAATGAGCATATGTGACCAATTATTTAAGTAATTGTGACCAATAAAATGGGTAATTTGTGACCAATAAATAATACGTAACATAAACAAAAGTATGATTTGCAATTAAATTTCTAATTTTGACCCACAATTTGTGTTATTGTGACCGTGGCCTTATACGATTTGTGACTATTATGTGACTAATCATAAATTATATTTTATTGCGATCTTGACATGTTTAATAAATTATTATCACAAAATTGTTATCAGGCGGTCACCTGATTTTTGAAACATTTTCACAAGATTCTTATTTTTGAAAGTGTATTTCCAAACTTTTGTAGTTATGTTTTTTCCGCTAAATTAATACATTTTGAAGAGGTGGATACGTTTGGCCCATAATATACGACGTATAATAATTAATATAATTTTAGTTCAGTTAAATTTAAATTAAATTAATTCGAGATACTTATCTTCATAACTTCATTTAATTATCTGGATTATTTCAATACCCTTTATAAGGTGGAGTTAGATCAAATGATTATATCACTGATTCATGAATGCACAGAAAAAAATAAGTTAAATTGAAATAAATAAATAAATATATAAGTGACTTTCACTTACAAGTAAAACAATTACTTATAAGTTAAAGATTAATTGTAATAAAAAATCACTTATAGTTTTAAAATAATGAAAGTAATTCACTTATGCGTAAAAAATTACTTATAAATAAAAAAATTGTCATGTTATTTTTTTTCTTATTTTTTGAGATTGGCAAAGGCATTTGAATGCATATAATTATATACACCATGATCCCGTTTGATTATTTTTGTCACACTAATGCTGATTAGTCTGCTATAAGTGCATCTTCAATGATGGTGTAAAATTAAGTGTGAATTGATATTTTCAAAATCTCATCCTCATTTACATTTCAGTGGATCTAAATCTAAATTATGCTCCAATGAGAATATTTAAAAAATTATATGTGATTGATTGCTTATATATTTAAAAAAATATGATAATTTATATATTTTTTAACATTTTCTGCCGAAAAAGGCAGCAAAGAGAAATATCTATTTTTTATGACTTCCACTCATCGATCTCGACCTAGAAAAGTGACTGACCGGGCCCTAAGCCCAGCTGCACCAAGGAAAAGAATAGAAGAATTATCTGACTACTTTATGCATGCTCAACTTGGCTCAGGGAACTAATCTCATAAATGCACTTCAATGTACATTTCCTTTACATCTCTCCATCGGAGATGTTTTCGGTCTCCTTGAAATTTTAAATCAAAATTTCGATCCAATTTAGTGTTTGTTTGATCCCTATTATTTTCAAAATACATTTCTCTTTATTTTCTTTTCAACTATACATTGTTTAATAAAATAATATTAGACACAAATTCAATTTTTTTTCTTTTTTTTTTTAATCACACATTCTCCATTAATTTAGTATTCTTAAATGGGGCTCAAATGAGTTAGAGTACCATTGAAGATGTTTTAGTGTTGAAATTTAAAGCATCCATCAAATCATGGTCCACATCATTTGATGTTCTTTAAAATTAGTGCTTTAATAATGTACGTTATTATAAATAAGTGCTAGCAAAATTAATTACAATCTTGCTTCATGTACATTCAAATTTACACCATGATTTATCGAATTAACACTTGACACAATCTCACACTACCTTTTACATCTCACACATTAAATTCAACTATTATAATATTTTACGTCATTATTTTGTCAAGAGAGGTGTCAAGAAATGTGTACAAATAATTTAATCCAATTAACAACAATCCTAATTTATCTAATTTAAACTTGATACAACCTCACACCACATTTTATATCTCACACATTTAATCCAACCATCATCACACTTCCACATCAACAATTTGTCAAGAGAGGTGTCAAGAAAAGTATACAAATAAATTAATCCAATTAACAACAATCTTGCTACATGTACTACGGATTTACACCGTGATTTATCGAATTTCCATTTTGCACAATCTTATACCACATTTCACATCTCATACATTTAATCCAACGGTCACATCACTTCCACTTCATCAATTTGTCAAGAGATGTGTACAAATAGCTTAATCAAATTAACAACAATCTTGTTACATGTACATCTTGATTTACACACCGATTCACCGAATTTACATTTGGTACAATTTTACACCACCTTTCACAACTCATACATTTAATCCAATCATCATTATAATTCTACGTCATCAATCTATAGAGAAGATAGGTGTACAAACAGTTTATCCAATTACAAGGTTGCTACATGTACATCTTGGTTTACACTCGATTTACTAATTTTACACTTGGTACAATCTCACGCCACCTTTTACGTCTCTTACACTTGGTACAATCTCACACCACTTTTCACATATTTAGTTCAACTATTATAGCACTTCGATGTCTTCAATATATAAAGAGAGGTGTACAAATAGCTTAACCAATTAACAACAATCTTGTTACATGTACATTTTGGTTTACATCTTGATTTATCGAATGTACATTTGGCACAATCTTACGTCTCATTTCACAACTTGCACATTTAATGCATCAATCTATCAAGAGAGGTGTCAAGAAAGATCAAATAGCTTAATTAAATTAACAACAATCTTGTTACATGTACACTCTTGTTTATACCTTAATTTACCGAATTTACACTGATTCAATCTTATACCACCTTTCACACACATCTCACATATTTAATTCCATCATAATACTTTCACGTCATCTAGCTGTCAAGAAATGTGTTAGAGGGGTGCACAAATAGCTTAATCTAATTATTATTGGTCGTTTTCCTATTAATGCTCTGTAATGTGATTAGTATATCTAATAATTGGTTGTATGATAAAAAAATCACTTATTATTTCTATAAAATCTAGCCCCTATTGAATAGATATTCTTTAAAATTCAATTTTTCTCTGGAGAGATGCTTCTTTATCAAATATATTCTCCCAATAAAATAATAAAGTACGTGGATCTATAACTTTTCTCTATTTTTTAACAATGCATTTTTTTTAAAAAAAATTACTTTTACAAAATTCATTCCAAAAAAATCTAAATCAAACAAGTCTTAGGTCGATTACATGAACTTTAACTCATTCTCTCGTTGGACTGAAATATTCAATTCAAATTTTGGCATTTTTATAAGTTCGTATCTTGAATAACTTATCTATACTTGGAAAATTTCGACACAATTGGTATTGGATTTTCAAGCCGTATGACTTCCACGAATAAATTGAAAGTTAGATAGATTCGTGTCTTAACGTATATTAATAACCTATGATTTAGTGCAAATAATTTGAGTAAAAAATGTTTACTGTTTATATTTGCTTTATCAAGTTCTTTACTAGTGAATTGTATATGCATTGACCTTTTAATTTTATTTTTTATATAGAAAATATAGGTTGAAAAGGCTGCGAGTTCATATTTGCTGGTAGTTTGTGTTTACATTGTGATTATTAATTAAGTTTCAAAGTCTTTTGACAAGAAAAAAAGAATTCCTCTTTATAAATGATGTCACGCTAACCTAATCTATTCTGAATATTAAATTTTCATGTTAAAAAAGAAAAAGAAAAAGAAAAAGAAAAAACCTCATGGCTTGTGACAATTGTCTTCCCAGGAACGTTTAGGTCAAAATTTTGCATTAAAATGAAAATATCGAAATACTTCATCAGTGTGTGTTTGGTGGGGATTAAAATTAGATTTTTAGTAGATTGTGATAGAAGTTTTTGAAATGTGTGGTTGAAAAACTGTGGAACCTATAAAATATGTGGTTAATATTGATTGTTTAACGTTGACTTAGATTAAATCTGATTTTAATCCGAAACAAACCGGATGTCAATTTGTACACACTTTCATTTTTTACTATAGTGCCCCTTAGACAGTAACTATTGATTCCTTGTCAAATTATCATGTGCGTTTCATTTGATACGGTGAACAAGCTCCATAAATACCGACCAACAATACTATAATGATGAGAAATTTCGTGTTTGAGGGCATTACTACCAAAAAAATAAGGTCTAGTTGCTGCAAAAGTCAGAGATCGAGATCATTACTGATGGTGTGATTTTCTCTATGTACTTTTAAATAGTAATTACTAACCAATCAATCTACATTAATGAAAGAAAAAATGGACTAAAATAAGACTTTTATAAATTATCTTAAAAGCCCTTTATACCAAATCCAATACATTATATATTTTTGTCAAATATTAGTTCCAGAAGCTTATATATTGACAAAAACCATCAATATCTTTACATGGTGCATGAACTTCTTGCATCATCATGTAAGTTATTGCAATTGGTAAATCAAATACTTTTATGGAACCATAAATTCAACAAAAAGTTCTCCCCACCCACCCCTGCCCTCGTGCTTGTTCTCTAGTTTCGTTTGGGGCTTTATACAAGGTGNTTATATATTGACAAAAACCATCAATATCTTTACATGGTGCATGAACTTCTTGCATCATCATGTAAGTTATTGCAATTGGTAAATCAAATACTTTTATGGAACCATAAATTCAACAAAAAGTTCTCCCCACCCACCCCTGCCCTCGTGCTTGTTCTCTAGTTTCGTTTGGGGCTTTATACAAGGTGGGATGAAATATTTGTTAGATAAGTATTTCTATACTAGATATCGTATTTACAATTTAAATACCGTATATGCAAGGTTTACCGTATGTTCAGTAATTATTGTATATGTACAAATAACCGTATATGCAGAATGGACCAATTTTACACACTTGATACCGAATTTGCAGTTTAAACAGATTCAATTATATATTTATAACAAATCCAATGACT
>CAIGRR010040019.1:0-10056 GCA_903798365.1 Fraxinus sp. 1973-6204
CTCCAAAAAATACTATTCCTTACTCAATTTCTCTACCAATAATGGTAGACAAACAGGCATGATAACAAATATCTACTAAGTCCTATTTGATTTGAATAAAAATTAGATTTTTAATAATTTTTTATTAAAATTAATAAAATGTGTGATTGAAAAGTTGAAGAATAATATTTTCTGTAATGTCAGAGTTTCAGATTGCTCGGGAAGAGAGTAATTATATGAAAGGCTCATTGCACTGGCGGACCCGATGGGGGTCTGGGGGGCACGTGCCCCTACTAACTTTTGAGATTTTTTTTTTTTTTTTAAATCATGTTTGGTAATGATTGAAGTCTAAATTTTAATCATAATTAAATTTAACAATTAATTTTAACATATTTCATGGAATCCATAACTATTTAACTTTTATCATAATTTATTAAAAACTTGATTTTAATCTCCACCAAATAAGGGCAAAATCACAATAAATTTGAATTTCGATAACATATTAAAGACCTGTTTGGTGCACATTGTGGGTAGAAGAATGCATTTTGTTGATGTGATGGATGGAGAATATGTGATTTAAAAAGAAAGAAAAGTTATTGATGTGATGAAAAATATTATTTTATTAAAAAATGTATGTTTGAAAATGAGTAGAAAAATGAGAATGAAAATATTAATGTAGACCAAACAAGGGCTAATTTTAATAATTATCCTACCATCGTACGCTAATCGAATCTACAAATTGTTTATGTCATCTCAAAACTTATTTTGAGAACTATATTATGTGTATATCGAATAGTTCAAATAGATATCGAAAATATTTAAAAATATGTTAAACGTGAGTTTTAAAGAAAGACGTCAACTCGCATTTTTTTTTAAAAAAAATCAATTATTTCATAAACATTTATTATTTTTTGTAATACAAAATTCTCAATGTAATTTTTATCATTTTATGGAATCTGACATAAAAATTTTTCGAAATTTTACATCTGAAAAATCATATCCCATATAAAATTTCGGATGCAAAATTACATGAGATATGATTTTTTTGGACGTAAATTTTCAATTGTAAAATTTTTTCCAACTTCTTTTCAGGTTCGATTGTGTCTCCTAATTTTAAAGTTTGCGTTCGCCCCTGACTCATTGGTCTAAGATTTTTTTTTAATTTATTTTCAATCAAATATTTCATGAGAATTTTTTTTTCT
Source organism: Fraxinus sp. 1973-6204 (assembly GCA_903798365.1). Classification (NCBI taxonomy): domain Eukaryota; kingdom Viridiplantae; phylum Streptophyta; class Magnoliopsida; order Lamiales; family Oleaceae; genus Fraxinus; species Fraxinus sp. 1973-6204. The sequence goes on from CAIGRR010040019.1 coordinate 1,182, forward strand.
TTCAATCATATAGTTTTTTTTTTTATATATATATAAATCATTTTTGTTTTAAAAAATCTGTGAAAATTCATCAAATTGATGTGATAAATTTTGAAATTTTATGTAACATTTGAGCTCCATTTTTTTTTTTTTTTCTAAATTTATTTTTTGAAAACTCATTTTAAATTTCAAATTTTCCCGTAAAATAACTTTACTGGTAAACTCTATTTTTTTTTTTACTATTTATTAACCAAATATTCTCAAAAAAAAATAAATAAATAAAAAATCATGATACCAAAACAAATCCCAAAAAAAAAATAATAAAATAAAATAAAAAAATTTGAGGGACTTACGAAATTGTTGGAAACAATTTTTCAACGTACATTGTTAATTTGTAATCAAGAATTATCAAAAAATCCGAGACGAAGATAAATTTGGAGCTGTAGACAACAATGGAGGAGGCGCTGGCGGATCTAGAGAGAGTCCAAACTCGAATCCTCCAACGCATTTCGGACCTTGAACTCTTGTATTTACCTCAACGCTTCTCCCAATCTGTATCCATCTCTGCCGTGGCCGCCGATAACTCCACCACCGAAGGCCGCCTCTCTGCCATTCTCCGCTCCAACGGTGTCAAGGACTTCTCATTTAAGCGTGTCCCTTCCGATTACTACACCTGGACTCTCGAGGCCCGCCGTGACGTCCTCGATGCCGCCTCCATTCATCATCTCTGTAAAAGCATTGTCCTGGTACATTCTTTCTCATTCCGCTCCCAATTCTTTTCTTTTAACGTAATACTTCAGTGCAGGGAAATGAATTAGCCCTGAGATTAATGAAATCACAAGTTAATTAATTAGTAAAAAATGCCTACCTGTATGCAAGTTTGCTCTGTTAGGCAGGATTGGATGCTCTTTTTACCCCATCTACTTTTTGATGAATAAAGTTCCTAACTTTAAAGAGGAAACAAATTACATGAGTGATTTTGGGCGTGGAGAGTTGAACAGCTGGGCCTGATTTTTGTAAGATGAATTCAAGGGAGAATATTTGCAAATCTTTGAGGACTTCAATAGGAGAGGTCTTAAGTTAGTTAAATGTATCTTGTCTGGATAGTACAGTCTTGAACAGAATAATGGTTGAAGTCCTTGAAGATGTCAGAATCGAATCTTGATAACATGGACTGTTCGCCTGATTAGACACTAGTGTGGTGCCTAACCTCTTGGAACCTCTTGGACTTCGAGGATGCAGTTAGAAGAAAATTTATATGGAGTTTAATGTTGTAAGTGTAATTGACATAGTGCTGGCACGCATGCTTGTAAGTTGGACACCATATCATAGGGGATCATATAGCTGACAGTGGTACATGTTACAACGGGGGCTGTTCGTCCATGTGTTGAAGAGGCTAATGGTTGAGTTGATCATGATATTCCATTGAGTCTGGTCTATAAGAAAGAGTTCAGTTAGACGGCTGAGTCCCTGGTCGAGTTTGAGGATTTGGTTTAATTAGACATGCTCCACGTTAGCATCCTTATCTGATTTGGCATCCATGTTTAATATACCTTGTATAATTATCACCCTACATTGGTAGAATGAAAGTATTTTTGCTAACTTCCATTGGAAGTGCCTCTTAGTCGAAATTCTGCTTGCTATTTGGTTTGTTATTCATTTGCATTTATCAGGTTGTCTAGCATGCAACTTGTCAGTACTAATTTTGTTTTATGGAAGTTTGCTAGTACTTCGTGGTAGCTTCCTGACTCAGAGGTCACAACTACATGTCTAAGGTCGTCACGCAGGCCTGTTCAAGCCTTCTGTCCTCAGTGTTGTCTAGGAGGAGGCAAAGCAAGCAATTCCTCAAATTTCCTTTCCTATTCTACTAATGTCATGGTGCCCTGCTTCAGTTTATGAGCTTTGCCTCCTTATGGTTACGTCTGTTGGTAGGGAAGTCTGAAGGAATAATTCCTTGAACTGTGCCATGTTCAGCCTTGAACCAGGTGCTTTGGACCTTTTAGTCATTTCCCACCAATGCCTGATACAATTTTTGAGCATGAATGTTGCAGTCACTTATTGTGGCTCAGGGCAGGCAATAAGTTTAAAGATCCTCTCTACGTCTCCGATCCACTCTCCTGCTAGTTTTGGGGTTGTACCACCTTCATAGGTCGTGGTTGTAACTTAGGAAATTGCTCTACCACTGTTGCAAAATTGTTTCCCCTCTCTCCAGAGGGCAACGTTGTAGCTTGGCCCGTTTCTTCCATCATAGCAAGGAATTGTCGGGCAATTGGTATTTGTTGTTGTTGCGGGTCCTAGCATTCCTAGCTCTTGCTTCCATCACTTCGCTTGGTAAAAGAGAATAAGAATTTGATTAACACTCATTGAACATCCATTAAACTCAAAAATGGAATATACTTTTATTAAATGAAGAAATAGATGATCAATAGTAGTTGGGATACAATTTGCCAATCATAGCGATATTCATAATTCAAATAACAAGGCAAGACCTAAAAGATACCTATCTTCTGCTAGAAATTTTGGCCTACGCTCGCAATAAGGTCTTCCTCGGATTTCTCCTTGGGATCTTCCTATGAGTTTGTCTCAACTTCTATGGGTGCAGTTTCTGGTACCACTCTCGGTGAGATGTGATGAGCTTGGGCAAGTGGGTGCGTCCGGTCCTCTATATGCCGCATTGAAATCGTATCTTCTCCTCGGGTAATGGACCACTAGTTCGAATAGCATCTCGCCATGAAACATTTTTACGATACTTGCAAACCAGTCCTACCTTCACAAGGGTTGTCTCCCATTAACGGTTAATAGCCTCCGGGATTCAGACGAGTAGCGAGGAGAAGCAAAGATTAGCAAGAAAAGCCTTCGGAGTTCCATTCAGAGTTAAATACGATCTAGCATATTGATTAATTCTTTTCTACTAGTCTAAAATATAACTAAAATATCTTGTTTTTATTATCAATTTTATTACTCAAATTACTTTTTATTATTAAAATCTTAATGAAAATCATTCAATTTCTAAAGGAGTTTATCAAAAGACTTTCATAATAAAGAGGATTAATAAAAGATGACATTACTTCTTAACTCTTTTTATTATGAATCATAAGAAAAGGAATAATATACTCCTTAAATGACATATGATATAGAAAACAATTAAAAGGAAGCAGACCTTAATATCAATGAAGGGATTAGAAATGGAGGAATTTGGTGATGTATGTTTGGAACACCAATTGTGATCAAATCTATGTAAAGTTCTCTCTAATGCACTCACCAGCCTCGAGACCTTGAAACTGTAGGATATTAATGGTTTTATACATTACAAACTTAAACAAAAGAAAATTGAATAATAAGCAATAACTTCCGAGTTTAAAAATTTTAGTCCAAGTCTACACAAATCAGATAAACCACAAATTCAAGCATACAAACTATATAAAACTTTCTAGGAATGAATGATGTGTATGATGGGAATCAGCATTCTTCAAAGGCTTGGACACAGACATGGGACTTTGATATGAAACCAAGGCTATATAGAGTAAGTGCCTCTACCTTGAGATAACATATTGGCATCATAGTATCATGTCTAACATAAACATTATATTCCAATTTTACACCTAATTATTTGCCTCTGAGTTGTTCATAGAGATTAATCTTCTTTCAATAGAATTCTGCTTTTCCCACTATCCTATTATGGATTATGAGTTTTTGACAATTAAATTTGGATGGGAAATATCATATGCCATTTAGATTTTTATTTACAAACTGTAGATTCTTCGTTTAGGTTAAAGTAGCACTACGTATGTGGATAAACTCACTTAATGAAACTATATACGATGTGCGTTGTGTTGCCTTATTCTCCTATATTCCTCTTCCCTTGTTTCTGACCCTATCAATTTTACCCCATTAAGTGATAAAACTATTATGCTGATGTGATTTAACCTATTCATCTTAGCTCAGATGCTGAATTTAGCTTGTGCAGTTTTCTAGGTCTTTCCTTTGGCTCATTTTTGCCCATAATGATTTTGGAGCAATGAGAGATAAAATCATAAACATTCTGAGCACAAAAAGGAATATTTTATACCAGTGCTTGCATCCAAATTTATTATTCCTTTATTACATTACTTATTTGATCTTCAATCCGAGATTCTTTTTCTTGATTGAAAGTCATTTGTTTTACATAGGTAAATACTCAAGCCCCAGCGAATATAACTGATTGTAGGGATCGTAACAATTCCAAGTACTACGTGGTTGTCGTACAGGTACCTTTAATATTTGTTTACTTTGTATAGTTACATTTGATCCTTAGCCCCTGTTTGACTCCCTTTAAAACAAAATGATTTATTTCTCATACTCATTTTCAACCACACATTTAAACAATAAAATATTTTGCACGTAAATCCAAAACTTTTTCTCATTTTAACCACATTCTCCAAAAAATAAAATCACTATTTAAAACATCGTTTTTACACAATGGCCATCAAACAGGGGCTACACACACACACACACACACAATTGAACGCCTTTTTGATTGCAGTATACTGCTCGATTTAATGCTGAGGCTGTCAAGAACTTTTTGTATGCTCTCAATGATGGAAAGATATCAAAGAAGAAATTCAACAGTAAGTTTGCAGTTACACCTTCTGAATTTAGCTGTTTACATTACCAAAACAGTAGCATCTCTTTTGTCGCGCTCGCGTGTGTTGGGTTGGGGGTGGAGGGGTGGGGGTAGAAAGACTTTAAAATGATATAAAATCTTGGAGAAATCCTATAATACAGATTGAAATAGCTTTTCAACAAAGCTTCCGAGTTTGCCCTGGTATTGTCAGGCTTGATATAATCTAATGAATTATCCTTTTTTACGTATAGTAAGGGATAGATTTGATCCTCTACTTTTAAATCATGCTTTGCTAATTAGATGAACCTGGTTTCGAGTTCTACTCCACCTTTTATATGTTTGACTGATGAAAGACATAGCCTTATATGAACATTGATAAACTCTTTAGTTTTTACATCACTTCCACATTAGTAAAGACTTGAACTGACCTAAAAAATTTGCAGAGTTTTCACATAATAATCGTGCTTCATATACTTTACAATCATCCTTCATCATGGAAGTTTTAGCGCTATGGATATTAACTTGAATCTAATCTAATTGCAGTCCAGCTTGCTTTACTAGAGTAAGCTAGGGAAAAAAGAGAGATTTTCAAAATTATATCTGGCGGGTTTCTAACTTCTTGACACGAATTTTTTGTTTCATTATTCTATTGTTGCTGGTGTTATTGTGAAGTAGTGGTTCGGAAATTGGGACCGCAGATTTTTTTTGTCCTTGAGTTTGGGACAAGGATGATAATTCATCAAATAAAATATCCTTTTGACTTTCATGTTTATTAAATTAGGATGATCTTTACGATCATATATTGCAGCTGGATTGTTTGTCATATGCAATGCCTTTGGAATTCAATAGATTTTTGGAAGCTTTGATTAATCAATTCACAATAGGAGAAAAGGAAAAATCATGCCTTTTTGGTTGTTGATTATGGTTGGTTTTTAAGAGCTTGCTTGGTAAAGCTTAAATGATAATTTAAGCTGGTCAACTTTATTAAGATTCACAACTCATTACCTTCTTATTATCCGTTCATTTTGTAGGACCCACAACTTATCGACACTTGAAAGCACTGCCAAATAAGCACTTAATGTGCCTACTTAAGAACTTCACGTTATTTTTTTCTTAACAAAAATATTATTCACTAGAAAATAAAGCTGAAAATATTTTACTTTTGAAAAGAGTGTGAACCTAAAATTATATTTTGATACAATTGGATTACCATGTTTTTCTCTCTTTCTCTGTTATTTAGAGCTTGTTTGGCACATGTTTTTATAAAATCATTTTTCTACCACACATTCTATGAAACCCACAACTTTTCCTCCACTTTTTAACCACTCATTCTCCAAAAAAACACTTTTTACTTGGAAAACCTGTACCACCAAACAAGCTCTTATACTTTTTTTTCGAAGAAAAAGAAAGTGGCGTCATTCTATTTATAGAGGGCTTACCCACTGTGTGAGGCTCCTATCAGCTATCATTATGCGGTTTTGGCAGACTTAAATTTATGAAGCCTTGTGCCTGCAAAAGAGAGGCTTTTCCAATTACTTAACTTGAAGCAACCTTTCCATTCCGCGGAGGCCCACTTTCCTTTCTATTTGTAAAATACACTAGTATTTTCCTCAAGAATTCGTCTTTCTCCTCTTTATTTCACTATCCTGCTACTAAAAATCTCCGTTTGTAGTCTACTTGGAGCATATTACTATAGTAGAACACTGGAAATTTGGTCATGGATTTCTGCTTTATTCTCTTTATTTATTTTCCCATAAATATCTTCATATATAATCAATATTTAAAATAATTGGATCCAAATTTTAACCTATCACCTCTTTTGGATGCCATGTCATAATGAAAAAAGAAGTCAGAAGGCCAGTAAAATTCACATTCTGTCTCTGGATTCTTTTCATCGTGTGAAGTTTCCAGCGTCAATTATATCCAAGAAAGTTGAACCACTTACATCTCAACTAGTGATGAGATAAGAAATTTCAAGACATTTTCGACATGCAACATGTTTTCTCAGATGAGAACTCACATCCAATGCAGAGTTAACTTGAGATATTATTATCAAATTTCATATTCCTAAAAGGATACATTTGCATGACCTACTTGAGATCTATGACATGCTCTCACTATATCATTTGCCAATCTATGTTTAAATTCTCATGGACACAATATATAATGTTGTCTTATATGAGCTCTAACTACAGATTTCTCCCCTCCTCATCATATGCTCCTTAGTTCCTACCTTCTAGTTAATGACGTCCAAAATTTTTGCAGTGAGGCTTGCTCCAGNTACATTTGCATGACCTACTTGAGATCTATGACATGCTCTCACTATATCATTTGCCAATCTATGTTTAAATTCTCATGGACACAATATATAATGTTGTCTTATATGAGCTCTAACTACAGATTTCTCCCCTCCTCATCATATGCTCCTTAGTTCCTACCTTCTAGTTAATGACGTCCAAAATTTTTGCAGTGAGGCTTGCTCCAGAGGAAACATCAGTAAAATTAACTGGTTACGAGCACAATGGAGTAACATGTATTGGCATGAAAACAGATATTCCGGTAATATATCTTCTATTTTTTAGAAGGGGACTGAGCTTTTATTATTTCTTTCTTCACTAGCATGGGGAATAGTTCCAGTTTGCTTTCTACAGATTTTGAGGATACAGTGATGCTGTGGTCTCAATTCTAACTTTCTGTTCTGTAATGTTTACTTGCTGACTGCTGTTAGTTAAATCTAGGACCAGCCAATCTTTTAGATTAGAAGTGCAAAATTACTAATTTAGAGCTTGAAGGAAGCCTCTACAGACCTTTTGTTGGTTAAAACTTGCCAAATTGATTTAAAGCTTTTGAAAGGCAGGCTGGACTTAATGAAGCTTGACCGAAGGGAGAGTGTTAAATAGCTTGACCCGCCGGGGAGAGATGGATTGTAATGAAGGGCAGAGGAAGAGAAAAACTATTAAGGCGACTTAGTTACAAGCCCTTATAGCATAATTAAGCCAACCAACAAGACAATTGCATGAATGCCTTAAAAACTATAATAGTAGCGGAGAGCTGTCTAACTGATAGTGATGCTGCTTCAGCTACGCAGTATGCATGCATATAATCAATGTTATTCAGGCAGTACAATGTTGTTCCCTTCAGCCACTCTGTCTCACTTGAGCAAATAGGGCCCTGAGATTTGATCACTTGAGTTAGACTACTATCTCTCCTCTCAGTTAACAGCTGGTTGTACCAGGGCTTGAACAGATGCCCCCCATTCCTTCTTTTAGATGTGAAATTGGAACATTTGGTGTGTGTGTTATTTCAGGTCACTCTTACCAATTTAATTCTGCCGGCTGGATTTTTTGCCACCGTCCCGAAATATCTGAACCCCTATAACTGCGTCTTGGAATTTGTCTCCACCATTGAGGTCCACTGTGTTGATCATATGTACTGCCAATCTCTTTCTTCTCACAGAAAATGGCTAGTCACTTGAAAGGATAATTACATTATTTTCCTATCTCGTTTTGCTTTGATGTAATGGAATAATGAACAAGTTTTAACAAAAAAAATGGGAATTTGAATATCAAAAACATACAGGAAGTGGCCCATCAAACTTCATAATTGCTAATTGATTGTCCAACCGATGGCTTTTAAACTGATCCTAATGTATTAGCATTGACAATTGATTGATGATTGAACACATTTGTCGCTCACTCATGTCAAACCTTAACTATCATGGAAGAGGACAGAGATTAAATGTGTGTATTTGCAAAAATGCAAAAAAGTGCAATTAAAGCATCTTGGTATAATTCTTCAAAATTTACGCATATATTTCTAAGAACGAACTGAATCACGTCAATAGAAAAATATGTGACGCGTGCATTTCTAAGTGTGGCTGTTAATATCTCTTACTGTCCATTGTTATCACATTAAATAAAATATGGTTTTGGCAGGTTATATTGGACGAAGCAATATTGAAGCTGATCCCAGATTTCTTCTGGTTGGGAGGTGGAGAGATTGATCTTAAACTGGGGATCAAGACTTCAGAATTTATTGATTTTGTAAATCCATTCATTATTAACTGTAGCGGTTGTTGATTGCCTTGAATTTTGGTGAAAATTAAGCGTAGACTAAGGCATCTGGTATTTACATGACTTTTGACGATCCACTCAGTAATTCATATATCAGACAAATTCTAATTACATGGGAATCTCTTGTTCAATTTACATGATTTTTATGTTATTTATCTACTTCCTCGAATCGAATGGTCAATTCATGGTAATCTTTATTTATTTATTTTCTTAGAAAAGA